>VZDJ01000115.1:145781-206865 GCA_008694505.1 Cyanoderma ruficeps
AGAGATAATGCAATTAGAAACTACCAGCCTTTCTCTTTCCAAAATAGAAAGGAGTTAAGCAAAATCCAAAGTAAATTTGGTAGAGACAACGAAGTTTTTAAAAGTATGTTAAGAACTACTTTTGCATCTCTCTAATTAACACCAGCAGATTTAAAAGAAATATTTAAACGCTTGTTATCTCCCACAAAATTTGATTTCTAGGAAGATACCTGGAAAACATCCTTTAAAAAGCTCCTAAACGAGCTCAGTCAAACCACTCAGGAAGCTAAAGATTTAGATGGAAGAGTTATCACCTGTGAACACTTGTGTAGTGAGGGGCAGTGGACTATCCCAGACGACCAAGCTAAAGTATTACCAAAGTTCATTTTAGAAAAAATTGCTAAGGTTGCAGAAAAAGCTTTTTACCAGTTACCAACAATCGAACCACAAGCTATCTTGATATTAAACAGCATGATTCTGAAGGTTTTTTGCAGTTCGTGGACAGGCTCCGAGCAGCGATCGAAAAACAAGTGGAAGGCTCAGTAGCACAAGCACAAATACTCCAAAACATAGCTCGAAAAAATGCCAACGAAGCCTGCCGCAGGGTGATTCTATGACTCCCTATTGATCCTCCACCTACAGTAACACAGATAGCAAAAGCATGTGCCATGAAAGCAGAGCTGTTCAACTCACCTGAAGAAAAGCCCAAATCTACCAACCTAAAAACTGTAGCAGCTGCAACACCAGAAGACAAACAACAGACCACACCAAAACAACCTCAACACATCATCTGCTTCCTGTGCAAGAAGCCTGGACACTTTGCCAGAGACTGTCCCCAGAACACGCAAAAGAAAGACAACACTCAAAAAGATGACACAACCAGCAATCGAAAAAACTAAGACTCCAGCGCGAACCCGCCACGCGCCGAGACACAAATGCGACGGATTGCAATATGAAAAAAGGCTCTTTCCCAACAGAAAAAGGGGGGAAGAAAAGCTGGGTGTGGGGAAAGAAAAAGAAAAAAATGGGGAGTGTTTATCTAAGAAGGCTTGGCAACCTTGCCGGTGTTTTAAGCTTGTAACTAAAGATACCTTTCTTTTCAGATCTGCACAGTGGACCATAATTGAAGTAGAATTGCCTGAAAAATCACGAGACTTGACGGTAGGTCACCTAGGACTAGACAGTGAGTTTTTTGTTATTGGGGACACTGCACACACACCTGTAGAGATTGAAATTGTTCCCATGATCACTAAAGGGAGCATACCTAAATTCAGTCTCTTGGCGCGTTGTCCTCAGCCACCTTTCTATTTAGCCAAAGGGCAAATCATCGCCCAGGCCATTCCCATTCCAGCGGAAGTCCCAGTAGATGGCAAAACACCTGATGTCTACTGAGCAGAGGTGGTGGGAGAAGATAAACCCTCTATGGCATGCAACCTAGCCTGTGGGTCAGACCGCCTCCATGTGAAAGGACTGCTAGACACGGGGGAGGGCATCACAGTGATACCTGACACCATGTGGCCGCCTCATTGGGAATTGCAACCCATGGCTGGCAAACTTCATGGTATAGGAGGGCTCCAATTAGTAAAAATCTCAAAAAGCATAGTACAAATTGAAAGGCCAGACAGAAAATTGACTAGTGTCCATCCGTTTGTCATTAACTATAAAACTCCCCTGTGGGGGAGAGACACCATGTCCCAGTGGGGGGTCAAATTAGTAATCCCGAAAACCCCCCAGGATTTTTAGAAGTGGCCACTGTGGAGCGCCCCATGCAAAAGTTAACATGGCTAGACAATACTCCAGTCTGGACAAATCAGTGGTCACTCAATAAAGAAAAACTTAAGGCGCTCGAAGAACTCTTAAAAAAACAATTGGCAAAAGGTCACATAGAAGAAACAAACAGCCCTTGGAATTCCCCAGTATTTGTAATAAAAAAACCAGGGAAGAATAAGTGGAGGCTCCTTCATGACCTCCGAGAAATAAACAAAGTGATACAGGACATGTGGTCACTCCAACCAGGGATGCCCTTCCCAACCATGCTCCCCCCCCAAAATTGGCAATTAGTAATTATAGATATCAAAGATGGCTTCTTCCAAATTCCACTAGACCCAGAAGATGCCCCACGGTTTGCATTCTCAGTTCCTACCACCAATCAAGAAGCCCCAATGAAGCGCTATCATTGGAAAGTTCTGCCCCAGGCTCTCAAATGCGGTCCTTCCATCTGCCAGCAGTATGTAGCCTCATTACTGTCCCCGGTACGCACTGAAAAAAGGGAAGCCATCATCCTCCACTACATGGATGATGTGCTTGTGTGTGCCCCCGATGACATTACACTCCAACACACGTTTGACCTAGTGGTTAAAGTTTTTGCCTCTGCTGGATTCCAACTGCAGGAAGACAAGGTTCAAAAGATGCCACCTTGGAAGTATCTGGGCTTGGTGATCACTGTGCGGACCATCGTCCCGCAAAAATTGGAAATTAAGAGTGATCCCAAAACCCTAGCAGATCTCCATTCCCTGTGTGAGGGTCCTTGAACTGGGTCAGGCCCTGGCTTGGTCTTACCAATGAAGACCTAGCACCCCTCAACAATTTATTGAAGGGGGAGAGAGAGCTGCTCTCTCCCAGGGAACTGACCCCGGAGTCAAAAACTGCAATAGCAAAAGCACAAAAGGCTTTAACCGAGAGGCAGGCTCACCATTACAAACCCAAGCTGCCTTTCAAATTCATTGTTCTAGGGAAATTGCCACACTTAAACGGTTTCATTTTTCAGTGGGACAAAGGGCAGAGAGATGTGCTCTTAATAATAAAGTGGGTCTTCCTCGCCTGTCAAAAGTCCAAAACTATCACAAGGCCACAAGAGCTGATAGCTCAGCTGATCCAAAATGCCGGGCTGAGACTGTGTGAACTGGCTGGTTGTGACTTTGTGTGCATTCACCTCCCGGTCAAGCTTTCTGAGGAGGAAAAGATTGCTCCTGAGAGGCTAACCAAAGAGATGTTTGAGTGTCTGCTCCTGGGAAATGCCAACCTCCAAATATCCCTGGACAGCTACAGTGGGCAAATATCAGTCCACACCCCATCTCACAAATTGTTTAATGAGGAGTTCCACCTCATTCCTTATGAGAAAAGGAGTCATAGGCCACTCAAAGCACTCAGTGTTCACTGATGCATCTGGAGCGTCCCACAAGTCAGTCATGACTTGGAGAAATCCCCAAACTCAGCGTTGGGAAGCTGATGTAGAGTTTGTGGAGGGATCACCTCAGATAGCTGAACTGGCTGCAGTAGTGAGAGCTTTTGAGAGATTCCCAGAGCCAATTAATTTGGTCACGGACTCCGCCTACGTAGCTGGGGTAGTGTCCAGAGTGGAGCAAGCAGTTCTCAAAGACATCGAGAACAAGCGTCTCTTCAGGTTGCTCTCAAAACCGACTCATTTAGTTTCGCATCGAGACCACCCATTTTACATGATGCACGTGAGGTCACATACCAATTTGCCAGGTAAAATCGCAGAGGGTAATCGGAAAGCAGATTCCCTTGTAGCCCCAGCAGAATTGGCACGCCTTCCAGATGTTTTCCAACAAGCAAAGCTAAGTCACCAGCAGTACCATCAAAATGCACCAGGCCTAATGCGTCCATTCCAACTGACACGCAGTCAGGCTTGTGCCATTGTGGCCACCTGCCCTGACTGCCAACAACAAGCCATGCCATCGCTAGGTATGGGGGTTAACCCCAGAGGGCTTGGGAGCTGGGAAGAGTGACAAACAGACATCACACACATTCCTAGTTTCGGCCGCCTAAAGTATGTACACGTGAGCATTGACACCTATTCAAGTGCAATTTATGCCTCTGCCCACGCAGGAGAAACAGCTGCACATGCCAAAAAACATCTCGTGCAAGCCTTTTCTGTACTGGGAATCCCTAGGAAAATCAAAACTGATAACAGCCCAGCATAAAAAGGCAAGGAATTCCTAGAGTTTATCCAGCAGTGGGGAGTGGAGCATATAACAGGCATCCCCCACTCCCCCACAGGCCAAGCTGTGGTCGAGCGTGCCCACCAGACGCTCAAAAAAGTCCCGGCTAGGCAAAATAGTTCCACAGTGTGGATGTCACCACCACAGAAACTGTGCAAAGCAATGTTTACAATCAATTTTCTGAATTGTTCATTTGAAAATATGAGTCCCCCAGTGGTACACCATTTTAACAGTGGTAATCAGTTTAAATTGTCACAATGTCCACCAGTTTTAATTAGGGACCCAGAGACCTAGGGAATCAAAGGTCCCTATAAACTTGTGACCTGGGGGCATGGCTACGCGTGTGTCTCCACCCCCTCAGGCCCACGCTGGATACCCCAAAAGTGGGTTAAACCTTTTGTTCCTAAAAACCCAGCACCAGCAGAAGATAATGAGAAGCAAGCAGCTGTTGCTTTGAAAAGAAGACGCCGCCGGAAGAAGAGGATAGAACTTTCTTAAGAATCGGGTTAATTCCGGCAGATTTCAGATTGTTAATGTACTCTAAATATGTTTGTCTTTCCTTTTGGAGAAAAAAAACAACCCTACCTCCCACTCAACTTCGCGATGAACCCTGTCAAAATTGTCATCCTGTTCATGCTGAACAGTCTGGCAGCTGCGTGGATCGTCCCTCAGCCACGCCAAAACATCTGGGTGACCCTGGCACAGACACTCCAACAAGAAAATATATGCCTGTCTACAGCAGCAGCAAAAAACCCAATGCCTACCTGCCTGATAGGGATTCCCCTGCAAGCTGAAGAGTATCCAGACAGGTTTGACTCACATATGCCCAATCCAAATCCAAAATCACACAACACACACCCAAACGAAATCCGCCATCGGCGGGCTGTTATGATAAAAAATCCCATAGAAAAAGAGTTACCAAAATTGCCCAGAGCAGCTCAGGAACCCCAAGAATTAGAAGTGTTGGGTTCCTCTCCAGCACCATACTGCATTCGCTTTGTCTTCACCCCACTATCTAGCACTAAGGCTTTTCACAACATACTAAAAAATCGAGAAGAATTCACTGCAAAAAAGTAGTGTAATATCCTGAGTCATGTTGCAGCAGATAATCCATACCATTCACACCCCAAGAGCCTCCCTAAAGGTTTATTCCTAACCTGTGGAGATCGGGCATGGGCAGGCATCCCATCCCAGCTTCTAGGAGAGCCGTGTACCATTGGGCAGTTGTCTGTGTTGGCACCCAACCAAACCATGACTGGCAAATGGACCCGAAAAAACAATTCGGTTAACAAAATTCGTAAAAGAAGGACTGACAATTTGGACCCAAATTGTAATTCAGAAGTTTTTCATTGGTCCCAGTCAAAAAAAGTTGCTGTGTCCCTCTTCCTTCCATGGGTAGCAGCAGCCAAAGCCCTAGGTGAATTAGGACACCTAGAGTGCTGGGTGGTCAAACAGGCAAATTTAACATCCACTGCCATCAGCTCCCTCCTAGAAGATGAGATTACCAGGCAGGCAAGCCTTCAAAACCGTGCTGCCATTGACTTCCTCCTGCTGCTGCATGGGCACGAATGCCAGGAATTTGAAGGACTCTGCTGCATGAATTTAACATCAAAAGCACCCAACATCCACACTGCCCTCAAAGAACTAAAAAGCATGGTTGGACAGATGAAGCAAGAATCCGAAGACTGGCTCAGTGAAGTGTTCAAAGGCTGGGGACTCGGGGTGGTGGACTTCGATAATCAAGACAATCCTGTTGTTTTTTGTTGTTATATTTTTTAATTGTATTAGCGTTTGGAATCCTACGCTGCCTAGTTTTAAAAACCCTTAATAGTTTAATCCCTACCCCCTCAGAAGTCAATCATGCAGAGCTTGCAGGCCAAGAGCAGGCAAAACCACCTGCAGATCAAAAGTGGTGGGCAAGTATCTAGTTTGCGTCCACGGAGGCCTGATGCCTTTCTTTCAACTTTATTATAACACACAAGGGTGAGATGTTGTGTTCCACTATGTAGTTAGTTCTTTCTGTACCAGGTGTCCCTTGATTATACCTTCCCATGTATCTGCACCTTCCTTTACCTGATGTCCCCTGTATCTCCCCTCCCCCTGGGTCTGCCCCCATTGGTCAACAGACCCCCGTTCATCCCCTCCCCCTTAGGGCTTAAAACCCCTGGGATGAAGGGTCCCCCTGTCTTTCTCCTCCTGGATTCTAAGGTGTTAGTTCTACATTAAACTTGTGGGACTGTTTCCCATGAGGAGTCAGAGTGCCTTTTGTCTTTTGTTCTCGTCCTAGCCCAGTTTCTTCCCCGAGGTCCACAGCTAGCCAGGGCTGGACGTCCGGAGCGAAGGAACTCAGGCACAAAATAATCTAAAATATTTTCCTATTGTCCTGGTTTCAAATAAATTTGGGAGGACATGTCCAAATGGTGTCTGCTCTAAAAAGGCAGATTCCAGCAGCCCCTTCCCCTACTGCTTTATGAATTAAAAAAAGGGGAGCCTGCATGTCTCTGTGTTGCCCAGGCTACACTGCATTGGCTAAAAGGCGTGATCCCTCTGCTGACCGCCACGGGAGCTTTGACCTGCTTCTTTCCACTTTCTCAAGCCCACAACCCTGAGATTGAGTCTCATGCTCTACCAACTGAGCTAGCCAGGCCCACTTTCTCGAGCCCGTGAGAAACACACGCCGAGAGAAAGAAATCCGAGGGAGGAAGTGAAGCTTCTGCACACAAAACTGCACACTGAAAAAGCATTCCACTGCTTCTCCCCCCCCTTTTGCTCTTACGGCACAAGACTTATATCTGGACCAAAAAGACAGATGATAGGGATACCAGACCGTACAGTCACCCTAGGACACCTATGCACAAAGGAGTGATAGCATAATAAGATTTTTTCACTTAGATGAAGTTTATGTTGTTATTCTCCCATGGGTACACATCCTTTAATGTCTGTTAAACTAGATACTGGCTAAAGATGAAATTTGTAAACAAGATGAAAGATTTGAAAATTTTGCTTTCCAAATGTGCAATCCTAGAGACTGTAAGAAAAGGCCAGTACTGACAAACATGCATTCAGAAGTATAGCAAGATGTATTGGGTCTGGTTGAGATAGAGTTCATTTTCCCATAGCAGCTCTCACAGTGCTGTGCTTTCTATTGGCAGCTGGAAAGGTGTTGATAACACACTAATGTTTTGGCTACTGCTGAGCAGTGCTCTCACAGCATCAGTACTGTCTCTCAACATTACACCCCCCCCCTCCCCTCCATCAAGGGGTCAGGAGTGGGCAGGACCCCAGGAGGAGACACAACTAGGCCAGCTGACCTAAACTGACCAAAGAGGTTTTCCATACCATATGATATCAGCTCAGATAGAAAAGCTAAGGGAGGGAGGAAGGACAGGTGTTGTAGTTTGTTTAAGTTCCATTGTTAATGGACTGTTCTATATCCCCGTTTCTTTGAATTAATGGTTTTGTCCTGAAAGTTGTCTCCACTCCCTGAGCTGTCAGTAGCACCTAACCCAACCCCTTTTTTCCTGAATGTTCTAAGTCAGTCCTTCCCTTGGGCCAACCCCTGTCTCAATCCGTCCCAGGGATTCCCCTAATCCTCGACATTTTATTGGCCCAAGTGACCTGTTCTCCTCCCACTGTTTTCCCGTTGGTTCCTCAAGTATGAAACTCCTCCTTGTTCTCCTCCCACATCCTCTCCCTATTGGTTAGAATTCAGTATCCTCCCCAGGGACCTCCCTCATTTATAAACTGCTGAAGACTGTATTCTGGGTCTTTCCTGTCACTGACTCTTCAGAAGAATAATCCCTACTGGATTACAAACAGAAGACCTCCCTCTCATTCCTTGTCCCCAACTTACACCAATCTAAAGACCTTCATGCTGTAGAGCAAGAAGCTCTAAGCCACGTGTCTTGTTGCCCACTCGGGAGACATGTCCCACTCTCAACGCCATGCCGTGGTGGCTGAGCGAGCTAAAAGACTCCTGCACAGCATCAGACAGGGGAGCATTTGTTATTTACAATGTTTGCCTTCCAGAGCCACTGCTATGCACGCTGAAACCCTGCTTCCTGGGAAGTGGCTAAACAACACTTGTCAATAGGAAGTGGAGAATTAATTTTTTTCCCCATTGCTTATGTGTGGGCAATTTTTTTTTCTTTAGTAAACTGCCTTACCTCAATCTACTAGCTGTTTTCCATCTTATTTTCTATCCCCTGTCTCACTGGGAATGGGACTTATGGAGTGGCTTGCTGGGCACCTGGTGTCCAGTAAGGGTCAACCCTGTACAGTCCTTTTTGGCACTCAATGTGGAGCCCAAATCCACGACCCTAAGAGTCTTATGATCTATCAACTGAGCTAGATGGCCGAATTTTAATGATAATTCTTAAATATGTGATTCACAGAGGCAAAAAGTGGAATTTATTGGGTTTGTGTGGCCAAGTTTGGTAGCTGGGGAGCTACATGGGTGGCTTCTGTGAGGAGCTGCTAGAAGCTTTCTCCATGTCTGGCAGAGCCAGTCCCTGGTGTCTCCAAAGACAGATGTGCCTCTGGTCAAGGCCGGGCCAATTAGCAATGGTGGTAATGCCTCTGTGATAACATATTTAAGAAGAAAGAAAAAAAAAGTTATTGTGCAGGTGTAATTGCAGCCAGAGAAGAGCGGAGTGAGAATACGTGAATATGTGAGAGGAACAACTATGCAGACACCAAGGTCAGTGAAGAAGGAGGGAGAGGAGGTGCTCCAGACACCAGAGCTGAGATTGCCCTGCAGCCTGTGGTGGAGGCCATGGTGAAGCAGCTGTCCCCCTGCAGCCCATGGAGATCCACCTGCAGCCCATGGAGGAGACCCACACTGGAGCAGGTAGATGCCTGAGAGGAGGCTGTGACACCGTGGGAGGCCCATGGAGAGAGGAGCCCTTGCTGGAGCAGTCTGTCCTTGAAGGACTGTACCCCGTGGAAGAGTGGGTTGATGCTGGCTGGATTCCAGGCACCCACGAAAGCTTCTCTCTAATACTCCCCTGCTGCAGCTGGACAGGGGAGAGAAAATAGAACAAAGGGCTCATATGTTGAGATAAGGACCAGGAGAGATCATTCACCAAATGTCACAGGCAAAACAGGCATTGGAGATATTAATTTAATTTATTACTAACAAACTCAGAGCAGGATAATGAGAAGTAAAATAAAACCTTCAAAACACCTTCCCCTCAGCTCTCCCTCCTTCCCAGCTCTACCTCCTACCCCAGTGGCGCAGGGAGACAGGGAGTGGAGATTATGGTCAGTTCATCACTCGTGACTTCTCCCGCTGCTCAGGGAGAGTTGTTCCCCTGCTCCACTGTGGGGTCCCTCCCAGCGGAGACAGCTCCCTGCAAACTTCTCCGACACGGCTCCATCTCACGAGCAACAGTTCTTTGTGAACTGCTGCAACATGAGTCCATCCCACAGGCAACAGTACCCCTCAAACATGGATCACTCTTCCACAGGATGCAGTCCATCAAGAACAGACTGCTCCAGAGGGGTCTCCTCTCTCCACAGGCCTCCCATGGGGTCACAACATCTCAGGCATCCACCTGCTCCAGTGTGGGTATCCTCCATGGGCTGCAGGGGGACAGCTACTTCACCATGGTCTTTACCATGAGCTGCAGGGCAATCTCAGCTCTGGTGCCTGGAGCAGCTCCTCTCCCTCCTTTTCTGTTGACCTTGGTGTCTACATAGTTGCTCCTCTCACATATTCTCACTCTGCTCTTCTCTGGCCACAATTAGAACTGCACAATAACTTTTTTCTTTCTTCTTAAATATGTTATCACAGAGGTGTTACCACCATTTCTAATTGGCCCAGCCTTGACCAGAGGTATCTCTGTCTTTGGAACTGCCAGGGATTGACTCTGCCAGACATGGAGAAAGCTTCTAGCAGCTCATCACAGAAGTCACTCCTGTAGCCTCCAGATACCAAAACCAGGCCATGCAAACCCAATAAAATGCTAAGCTCACTTACCAGCACCTTTTTACCCTTCATGTTTATCTGATGCTGGTCTGTCCAATTTTCTAAGGTACAGATGGAATATGGGAAGAATTACTGTTTGTACTTTAAAGAAATAAGGAGAGAAATAAAAAAGATACACACAGACAATTCCAATACTTAGATTATGACCTGTTGAAGATCAAATTAAGTTTACATTTAAAGATGAAATATCAGAAATTAAATGTATAGGTTTAAGTTTAATTGTAACTTGCTTACAGCTTGGCATGAGTGGGCCCTGAACAAAGCTTAGGATCAGTGAACTTTAAGTGAACTCTGTTAGCATGGATGGCTAAACAAGGGAGGAAACAGAGAAAGGCTGAATACATTCAGATAAGGGTTGAGACCCTGGAGGCTCCCAAGGCTGGCCCAAGGTAGAAGATTAGAGCAGTTAATGGCCTGCCTATGTGGACATGGGGAAAAAAATCCAGTGATG
The DNA here is from genome assembly GCA_008694505.1 of Cyanoderma ruficeps. NCBI lineage: Eukaryota > Metazoa > Chordata > Aves > Passeriformes > Timaliidae > Cyanoderma > Cyanoderma ruficeps. The sequence goes on from VZDJ01000115.1 coordinate 156,163, forward strand.
TGTTAGAAGACCCCAGACCATAAATCGCCATTGGACCAAGAGATGCGTGCAGAGTGCGTGAAGATCTTTTGCACAGACTGTAAGGGTATAAAGGTCCAGGAATTTATTTGTGCAGGGTCCATCTCTGGAAGCACCCAGCTTGAGCTGAAATAAACTAACTCTGCCTTAGAACCCAGGCTCTGACCTCTTCTTTAGCAGACCAGTTTACTAGCTGGTGGCATGGGTTGTCATAATCAATCATTCAGTAACAAGCTTAGCTCATTTTCATTAACAAAAAAAACAAACCAACAAAACCCCAGACCTAAGTTCCAAGTAGTAATTAGAAGGAAACAAAGAAGAAAACATAAATAAGAAAATTAGTGTCAAAAATACATTGCAGGAATCTTTGTCAATTTTTATCAGTGTCGTGGTTTGAGGAGAAGTGAGTTTTTTAGGAAGCTGAGGTCAAACTAATTAGTGGCCTGGTTTGAATGTTAGCATTTTTGGTGACCACTGAGAAGTTGGACACGCTTCTGAGGACATAAGGTGTTAAAAGCAAGGACTCCTAGGGGCACTTCTTTTTTTTCTAGCTCTGCTTCAGCAGAGAAGCATCTCTCCTCCCCTGCCCCACGTTGGGCGGGGGANGGAAAACTTTGGAAGTGCCTTTCATCTTTTGTTGTTTTTTTCCTCCCTCTTCTCTCAGCCGTCTCTCTCCCTCCCTAAGGGAGAAGGTGCCAGAGCTGCAAGCTGATGTGTGGGAGTTGCCAAAGCCTGCAGAGCCTGCCTACTAGTGCCTGAGCCTGTAGCCTTGCGGAGAAACAAAAACTTTTAACTCTTTCTAAGGCAGAGGAGAACTGTTCCATACACTGATTTCTCATGGTTAGTAGTTTTAGAAGAGAGAGGACAGCCCAAGACCATGATAATAAAAAAAAATAAAAAGAATCTCCCCCGATTGCCAAAGATAAAGAGAAGTGGCCTTATGAATTAAACTTTTCTTGAATAATTTAGCCATAGACAAACCCTGACTCTCCTAAATATAAATAAAACTGTATTTTAAGTAGATGTTTTTTAGTTCAAAACCAAAGACTTTGTGGCCCATTTGTAGAACCCTCAGCCCCAGGAGTGAATGTTAGAGGGGACTGCTGGTCCCAATGTGAAAAAAATAGCTGGTTTTTAGTACTTAGCTAAACATCCTTAAAAGAGCCCTATCTAGTTTTGAATCCATAGACAGTAGTAAGAGCACTGAACATAAAAAAGAAAGTGTCACCCTGGTAGATTTTCCAGGTAGTGCCATGGGTGACATAAGAACATAAAAAAAATAGACCTGTGTTCCTTCTGGGGGGTCTGTGGTGTAAGAAAAACTCCTCTCTCCTTGAATAAATTGAAGATTGTTTTTTTAAAAGATAATAATTTAAATTGAGAACCCAAAATTATAAAAAGTTTAAGCAAGTAAATAAAAGTAATGTTGCTAGTATCAACTGTTAAAAGCATAAAAAAATAAAAATTGAGAAGAAGAAAAAAAGTGTTTTAAAAATTTTTTTCCTGCCTTTGAGTGTTTAAATTTTCTTTTTTTTTTGTGTCTATTGTCTGTTGTTATGTAAGTTAATAAATTTTCTTTTCTTTATTTCAAGTTTTAAGCCTGCTCTGCTCTGTTCTTGACCACATCTCACAATAGTTTATTAAAAAAAAACATACACTCATAAATACATTAGCATTTAACCAGCACCAACCCATAACAATCAGTTATATTTTGGAATAAATGTCAAACCATTTTAATAAGCATGGGTACTGGTTTTTTTTGCAAAATCCACTTAGGAAGCTTTTAAAGCTGTATAAACTATAAAAATACAGAAAGCAAGAAAGGGAGAGACACCTACTGGAACAAATGCCAGAGGAAGAGAATTTAACCAAACCTGTATCAGCACTCAGTTCATCTAGCAGCCCTCCGATTCTCCAGGTAGATCCTGAGTCTTGATTTCCTAAAGAATTATTGTGCTCTTGAACTACTGCAGCTACCAACAGATTGTCCACATTTACCACTTCTGGGCCTGAGTTTGTGTCTGATATATCATAGTGAGCTATAACTGGAGGCCCATCTGCAGAAGGAGAGAAAAACAACACAGATTAGAAGTCTTCATACTGTGAAAACCCCCTCTAAAATTACAAAGTGCAAAGCACAATAATTTAAGGGTTAATACAATCTCCTACATGAAGCTTATAGTTATAGTTTATAGTGATACATTATGTGAACCATTAAGCTTCAGTTAATGAACATAGTTTGAGATTAGAGACACTTTAACCTTTGCATACACAGAAAACACAAATGTAAGAAAAACACATTTATGAAATTATCAGTTATTTGTGTATTATCTTTTACATCAACATCTCCATATCTGATGACATTATATTTACAATCTTAAAAGGATAAACTTCAGTTTAAAATAAAAAAAAATTAAGATACAGGACATTAAATTTGGCAAGACAAAATATTTATCTAGAGAATTTTACAAAAGTCAAGTAAGAGCTTACATTACATTATGGTTGATTGAATAAAACTAATTTTTGATACAATTGATCCAGCTACAATAAATTTAACATTACGAAACTTTCCTTTCATAACATTTACCTGTCAAGGGCAGGGAAATTTTTCAGTGGCAATGTCTTTTGGTGTTGTTCTTTTAAAATCAAGGATAAGAAGAAACAAAACTATCATGTGCAGTGATAAATATGCTTTTAATTCAATATGATTGCCATATGCATTTTTGGCAACCAATGTTAAGAAGGAAAGGGGGAGAGAAAATAGCTTATGTGATTCTGAAATCTGTTCTTGAGGAATAACAAAAAGCTATTTTTGGTCTATTTTGTTAGGACCAACTATATTTGTGATGAATGAAAATCACTTATAATTAAAAAGCATGCTAGAAACAGAAGACGCTCAGAAAAAAAGTTAAATTTAAAAAAAAGATTAATGTGGAAGCAGAGAGAATGAAAAAATAATTCCGAAAGGATGTGCAGTTTAACTCAAATGGTTCATCCCAGCTACAGCTTATTGAGTCATAGTGGGTCTAAGTGTTTAGAGTTCCCACTCCCCAAATGAGAGAATCAAAACTCTCTTTGGGCCAAGACTTCATCAACAAAATTGAGAACAAAATACAAAAAAGTTTCAATTTTTATTCTCTTGAAAGCTGTTTCTCCTGAGGTTTTTAGGGTGGGTTTTTTTGTTTGGTTGGTTTGGTTTGCTTTGGTTTGGTCTAGTTTGGTNGTTTGGTTTGCTTTGGTTTGGTTTAGTTTGGTTTTTTTGTAACTTGGTGCCTGAAACATAATTCAACTCACTATTTTCAGAAGTGCCTATTTTGTGATTAGCAACATAATTTGTTGAAGAGTGACCATATTGCTTGTCATACTAAAGATCAGTATTCCAAGAAGGTATGAAGAAATTCACAAAATATTTGCAATCAGACCTGCCTGCAAAACAACAATTTCATAAAATGATGTTATATTAGAAACTTAAAACAGACCTGACAAAAATAAATGGGTAGTTAAATGCCAATGTATTAAAGATCAAACTGTTTGCAACATGAAAAGCTGATGATTATGACTGGAAAAGAAGTCATGATAATTAACTGAAAGGCAATCTTTGTCTTTTTAAAAGACAACTACAAAATAACAGAAGACCAAGTTGAAAATTAAGCTGGCTGACGTTCAGCTAATTATTTGTGACAGCTGATGATTAAATTACATGCATAAGCTACAACTGGACTGAATCATAGAGAGGCATGTTGTCTTTCAGTATTATCATTTAGTTTAACGTGAGCATATATAATGTGAGCTATAAAAATAAACAGTCGAGTGGAGAAGATACGAGGGTCAAGTACAATATTGACTATTTGTCCATTTTTTCAGTAGGTTCTCTAAAATTTCAGGAGCTATGTACTGTTCCTTCAGGTCTTTGTTTCTCTCACTTCTTATTCAGATCTCCAAAAGCAGAAGTGAAATTTGATTTTTAGATAGACATGTCTACACAAATAAAATTGCATTGGGACAAAAGGCACCAATAGTCTCAAGTCAAAATTGTACCACTCCTACATGTATAATCATGCAAAAATGTATAATAAATGTAAATACATGCAGAGTGATATTCTCATCACCTACCCATAGAAATAACTTGTGTGAAAGTCTTCATCAGTAGGAAATACAAGCATAAACTTGTTATCTGTAGCTCCACTCTTGTATCTTCCACACTTCCAAACAGAACACCGTATAACTTCGCTTCAATTTAGTATACATCAAACAGACAAAAATATTTTCAATATAATTTACATACTGTAATTACATTTACCAGTGTAAGTGCCACCAATTTAACAATCTGGGAAAAAACAAGCTGCTTATTTATAAAGCAATCACAGCAGAGATCTATTTTTTTCTCAACCTTGCCTTACAGAATCAGATTTGAAAACAAAAGGGCCTGACACCAGTTTTAACCATATCTATCACCAGTAAACAACCAACAAAGACAAGATAATAGCCACGATGCTGCAAGAAATGCCTGGATTCTCAGCATGTATAAAAGAAGAAATAAGTAATAAATGACTATGTGTGTTTAAAAATGCCCAAATAATAAGTTGTAGAGAACTACAATTAGATAAAAGTTGCAGCAAAGGCATATAAAAAAAATCCTCTGTTCCCAAAAGCCTGTTTCTTTTTCAGTGCTATAAAGATAGGACAGGAGCAGTTAAATTTGGAAATAAATAATACTTCCCTAGACACCTGATCACCTGGTGATGTGATGATAAGTTTATATGTGGTATCAAGAAATAAGGATAATTGGCTTCAGCTAGGAAATAAAGTGAAAAAATGGTTTCAGGTTGAAAAGGTAAAAGGATTAACTACAAGCATAATGGAACTTTGTCATCTTTTCTTTGCAATAGAGGCACTCCTTGCAATTACTTACTGTAATGGGATTTCAAAAGATAGAAAAACACACCAAAACAAACCATGCCAAAATCAAAACTTAATGTAGCACACTTAGGAGGTTCCCTGATCAGTAATTTAAACAATCTATTTAAGAAAAATCATGTCTTTTGAAAAGCCAAGGTGATGCTGGTTTGGGTTTTGCCTTTTTTTCTTTTATATGCTTTCTATATTCTTCGCACATATATTTGTAGCTCTGTAGTCTATTGTATTAGTGACTAGTTTTCCCAGTACTTTTCCATGGCCTTTCCTTAAGCTGAAAGACACAACAAATTCCAGAGCTCCAAGCCCCGAGGGGTACAAGGCCCCTATACTGTCTTGGTTCTTCCTGGGAACCAAGGTTGAGAACAACTCTTTGAGATACATTTTCAAGGACAAAGTACAGCCAGTGCCCGGAGGGGGGGGGNGACCTGGGGGGGAACTGTATCACCACTTGTCCTCCTAACTGGTGTTTTTTATCAATTATGCTAATTTCCTAAAACCTGTAAATATGTACTCATCCTTGGAGGGGTTGGGCTTTTGGGGACATCTTTCTATAACTGCCCCTGAAGGCCTTCAAATAAAGATCTGCTCTTATATTACCTCCTTACTAAAATTATCTCAAGTTTCATTTCCAAGTTGGGAAATAGGCAACAAAGGTAGCTGGAAGATGTATATATCCATGGTGATAAGCTATAATTCATTTCTAAAACAATAAATACTTGAAAAAGGCAAAGATGAAAGTTAGTAAATACCAGCAGCAAAATACAGCTGTTGACATTTAATGTTAATAGGAGGAGGGAAAGACTGCATTTTTTTATTTTTAAAGATTTCAGAGGCAGAGGTCTGCATGGGGCTAATGTTTCCAAGTGTCCAATTCTCCCTTAATTTACACATCAAAACTAACTCCACTCAGGACAACTAAACCAGAAGTCACATGCACAAAAATCCATGTCTACACATATCAACCTTCATTTTAAGCTTGCAACATAGAAAAGTCAATAATTTCTTATCTGCTATCTGCTCCCATGTTTTTCATAGAGCCACATCTCAACATTCAATGATCTAAACTGCGCTGTAAGATCCACTCTCCTATTATCCCTTATTTCATTATAATGGCAGTACGAGCAAAAAGGGAGAATCAACAGTAAAATCTCAGGTATAGGTTAAAAGCGGTGATTCCATAAGCACCATACTTTTGCACTGCAACAGCTGTGTATCAATGCACAGGAAACAAAAAGATATTAGCTAGCAGAACCTGAATGGGGAATTTAGACCTTTAAATCTATGTAGACAGGGTGAGAGAGTTGGGGTTGTTCAGCCTGGAGAAGAGAAGGCTCCAGGGAGACCTTAGAGCACCTTCCAGTACCTAAAGGGACTACAAGAGACCTGGAGAGGGACTTTGGACAAGACCATGGAGGGATAGGAAAAGGAGGAATGGCTTAAAAATGACAGAGGGCAGGGTTAGATTAGATATTGGACAGGAATTGACTTTGAGGGTGGTGAGGCACTGGCAGAGGTTGCCCAGGGAAGCTCTGGATTCCCCATCCCTGGCAGTGTTCAAGGCCAGGTTGGATGGGGCTTTGAACAACCTGTTGTAGTGGAAGGTGTCCCTGCCCATGGCAGAGGGGTTGGAACTAGATGGTCTTTAAGGTCCCTTCCAACCCAAACCATTCCATGAGACTGACTCTAGTTCATTACTTTAGTTTTCTTAAATTTAAGCATGTTCTGCCAAGCTCATAATCACCTAAACTCCCTCCCACCATAGCCAGACAAGTTGTTCAGAGTAAGGTAATCCCAGTCTGGAAATTGCAGCCTGGAGCATCACCATCTCCCCTCCTTCCCCAGTAAACACAAAGACCTTAGGCAGCCACCTTAGCCAAGGCACGTAACTTTTACATCTCTGAAGTTCAGCAAGATTAATTCCAGCTTTAAGGATGGGATTTAAACTTCACTATGTTTTCTCTACAAGTAGAGGAAAAAGACTGATATCTCCAGAAGACTATTGAGATTAAAATAATTTCAAAATTAAAAGTCTAATTTTGGTGGTCTGAATTGCCCTCTGGAGTTGTCAGTGTGTTTACAATGAAAAAGACATTCATTGTCTAAATAAGACACCTTATTTAGGTGTAAATATCACACTAAGCTTTAAAACACACATAACAGGTACAATAATATTACCAATAATAATTACAGCACTTTACTCTCACAGAAAGCTTTCCATTAGAGGATCTCAAAGAGCTCTGAGGTGCTTATTAACCTCCCTTTGCCTATGGGGGAAACTGAGGCAAGCAGAGATTCGCAGCTTGCTCAAGGCTAACAAGCAGAAGAGCTCAGCTTTGGTGAAAACAACACTCCCCTCAACTGAGGAGTTTAAAAACAGTGTTTAGGAATGCTTCCATGAAATGAGCAAAAGCTAAAAAGGTGACACACAGAGGAACCTAAGTAATTGAAAGCCCAAGGAGAGACAGCTTCTTCCAGCCTCACCTCTACATCTTTATTGTGAATATATGTACTGCTTTGTCTCAATCTCTTAAACTAAATTGGATATATTTTTATATAACAAAAGGAAATACTGAAACATTTTAAAACAATAGGAGTTCAGAATGCCCTCAATTACAATTGACATTTAAATTTAAGAGATAACTCCATTTACTTCAAGATTGCACAAAACATGTAATGGAGTCTAAGACTATATGAATTTTAAGATCAGATGATCATTACAGTAATTGAACAAATATGTGTCAAAACCTAGAAGATTCATCTTAGATGACTTACCAAAATATTTTTACAGTAGGCCCATCAGTATCTTTGATTCAAACAGAAAGGCTTCATATACAAGACTACAGGCTAAGAGCCTTTTTGTTTAGATAAGCAATACAACCCTGTTATTATTTAAAATGTGACCTAGAGCTGCTGTTTCATAAAGTATGCGCAGTTCAAATGGTATAAACTAGCTGAACCCTAAAACAATTCTCATGAGGGGATGGAGGGCAGGATCTGTGCTTTTTTAAATGTTGTTTAGCAACATGAAACACTTCATTACTATGTTTATTTATTTATTTGAGGTTACAGTAGTTACATTTCAAAATTTACAGAGTTAGGCAAATACATTGTAAATACATTAAAAAATAGTGTAGCAGCATTCCCTCCAATATCATAAAGTGAACTTTATTGGTGAACCCACTTTCATCCCATTTTCCTTAATTTCACACAGTAAAGGCTTTGTTTGCTTTTTTAACCATATTAAAATAATAAAATCAAAACAACATTATCAAATGAGTATCTGTTCTCAGACTGGATCATTTTTAATATATCACATCAAAAGAGATCTCAAAAATTCAAGTCTTGCTGATCAACATTCATTCTTTCAAGGCTTTTTGATGACTAGATGGAAAATATCTTGGATTTGTTTTATCAAATTATATATAAAGATATAATAAAGTCTTTTGTATGTTAAGCAAAGGCACATGGAATATGGCTGTGCATTGAAATTATTGGAAAGTGGCCTCTATTTCTCATTACAGGATTTATTTACCCTGATGCCATCTAATGATTCATTAATTATAGAAACAGATACATTAGACAGATCTCTTCCCCAGTTTTACTTGCAAAAGTCTATCAGGAGGCTTTTGGAAACCATCACACCCTACACTTTTACATAGCCATTAGAGTTAAAAAAAAATTCCCTGTGTAAATACAACTTCCATTAGGAAAAGGCAGCAAGCCCCATACATACCCCTCCAGAAAACATTGCATTTTTGCAAATACAAACTGCACTTTCCCATGGAAGGACTGATACAGCCTTGATTCAAAGCTTTTGATGTTCCAGACTAATCCATTGCTCCCATCCGTCTGTGAGATTCAACAGTGTGCTTGAAATTGCTTCTAACTTAATAAGCCTATTTTCCACGTGCCTTCATTTTCATGATCTAACACTATGAGACTAACAAAATGTGTGAGAAAGACTGGTTTCTAGCTTCATGTTTTCAAGGTACTGTCCATCTCTATCAATCAGCCCAAATATTTTAGCTTTTAGAGTACTAATTACACAGTGCATTTGTTCTACTGCTTCCAAATGTAACTGCAGTGGTCACAGTGCAAACTCCAATTATTTTAGAAACATCTACTCAACTGATCTGATTTACACACCCTCATCAAGAAAAGACTCCCCTGAAATTCATCTGAAGGACCTGACCAAAAACTACAGAATAAGTTTCATTTCTAATGAGATTAAATGCTAGCCCCATTAAAACCAATAGAAAACTTCTACTAATATCAACAGGGCTCAAATCTTATTTCTTAACACACTCAAAATATTACTTTTAAAAAAATGAGATTTACAGTATGTGGATACAGGAAGAGACAAAATATATTAACCAGAGAAACCAGTGAAAGTAAACACATTTCAGTTTGTAAAATAACTACCAAATATAGTCCTGTTTCATTGAAGTTAAAATTGGTCCTCCAGTCTTAACTCTGGCAGCTCAGATAAAATAACCTAACTATCCTGCAAAAGCACCAAAAGACACTGTGAACTTAAAAAGATAAAGATGTATATTTCTGCCTGAATAATTTTATCATAATACTGTTAAAAATAATACTGAAGTGTAGTATATATGAAAGGTTTAAGATTTTTTTTTCCTTGCTAAGTTATTTTTTTGCAATGGAAAAACTAAAAAAAGTGTCAGCCTTTATTTCAATGTTTTTTCTAAATAAACCTGAGAATTCAGATGTTTGAAGCAAAATCCCAAATATTCAGATTTTTAAAAAGTGTGAAGGGTAAAACTTCCTAAAGACCTTGCTTCCAAACACCACTTGAGGGAGGGAAGCAGCACAAATGCCTGGGAAAGAACATGCAGCCAAGCCTGCAAAAGCACTGCACATTAAAGCCCCTGGACTATCAAGGATTTCTAAAGAGTCAAATTCTAGGAGGAAATCCTTTAATTTTTCATTTACTGAGCTGTCAGTTTCACATTTAGAGACATTTTAATGAAGCCTTTATATAAAGGCTTTTTTCTTTTGCACAGGAAGCTATTTCACCTGCTGCTAAATCCTAACTCCACAGCGGTATGGATGTTCCATTACTCCTATGCTGAAACAGCTGCCACATTAGAAAACATGTAATTCAATATTAAAAATTACAATGTAGGAACAGGTTGCCCAGAGAAGTTGTGAATCCTCATCCCAGGAAGTGTTCAAGACCACGTTGGATGGGGCTTGGAGCGACCTGGTCTAGTGGAAAGTGTCCCTGTCCATGGCAGGGGGGTTGGAACTAGATGGTCTTTAAGGTCCCTTCCAACCCAAACCATTCTATGATTCTCTGATCTCTCTGAATAGACACCATCCTCCTGGAATTACACCAGTTTATACCAGGTGATCCGACTCAATGTATTTAATCTTTGAAACCATAAGTAAAATTCTTTAAAGAAAATAGTGTTTCTTTACTCCATTCTGAAGTATAAAACCTAAGTGTGATATATGGTATAAAATAATTCGTGCTGGAGAATTAAATATTTCAGCCTTTGCGAAAACAAAGCCAGTAACAGGGGAAGAAAGCGATTTGCACCAGAAAAGGAAGGAATCATCAAGCACAGATAGACTGTCTCCAGAAATATGTATTCCAACGGATTTTTGTCTGACAAGAGCTCCATGATATGCATCTGATATGCAACTACAATAAGATTAATATGTGTCACCAAAGATGTGTATTCCCAAAACGAATTCCAGCAAAAAGAGTTAAGTATTCATCCCTTCCTGGAAAACTCTTCACCTGACCCAGCAGGGAGAAAGGAAAATACATGAATATGCTAAAGAAACAAGAACAAAAGGATGAGAAAACCCCTGTTCAGTCGAGAAAATGTATAGAAATGGGACCCTGCAAAGGCAGAACTTGTGAACCACGGGGGAATTCGGAGTGATAGAGTCCGATTCGTTGTTCACCCAGTGCCGACCCCGGGCTCGGCAGTATTTTGCTTGTGGCTTTTTCAAAACTTTTACTTTGATTATTTAATAAATTCTCTTTAATTATTAAATTGGCTAAGTCGTTTATAACACTATGGAAATTAGAGAAACTTTAAATTATCATCTGTGATTCTCTGCATCTGTGAAAAATTACTGATTTCTCCTCTACTTGTTTGTTACATTTGGTGGTTTTCACGTAATTTCTTGAGATGTGAGCATAAACATACATTCAAAATGTAACTGAGTTGGAAAGTAGGAGAGTTTCCTTGTGATAATCTTAAAATAAGTCAGACAGATTTAATGAAATACAGAATGGATGAGGTTAAAATTTATATTAAAATTTCAGCTGAAGCAATTTTAACTTCCCAAAAATTCAGCCAAAGTCCTTTAAAAATAAGATAATGGAAATCATGACAAACATATGGCTGCATTTAATATAGCAAAAGAATTCCCAGAAGAAAAAAAACCCATAATCTAAAAATATGTATTGAGAATCTGTTTTCTCAAAGAGATGCTAAAGTCTGTCGCACACTTATTGAAAATACAGACTCAATACTACTATTGGTATCTGATGGTTGGTTTCTTCAGGGCTTTGAATCTCTCAAATTCACAATACAAAGCAAGAAAAGAGATGTACCTGTTTAATGGCACAGCATGCCAAATCCTTCATCAGGTAGATTATACTACACCTGAACAACAACAGAAAGGTGGGGTTCCCCTCTCAGTTCGCAGAGGGAGAAACATACTGCTTCACATGGAAAACAAACTCATGGACCAGATATTCAACTGTGTAAACCAACACAGACTTTTCAGAGGAGCTGATTTATGGCAGCTGAAGACCTGGCTCCAGTTTTGAGGCAAGTGAAAAGAGTGACCAAAGAAATTAATATTTGCTATTTAAAATCATTGATCTTGCACAGGTGTTCTTAACACTAGGTAGGTTTTATGGGGAAATTAAGTTAAAATTATATCTAATATGAACTATTCCCTCAGTCTTCTGGGTATCTTGGGATAATTTTATCCTAGAAAGAGCACAACTTTAAAATCTATGCTCAACTGCTGTCATCCTCTGCTTGTTCTTTCACATTCACAGGTGCTTGCACTGAAACAAACAATTAACAGAAATGGATGAAATTAAAAGGTTTTAAATTTTGATTCTTACTAACCAAATCCAAATTTTATCTATTAATACACGGAATGATTACAATATTTTTCTTTTTTTTTTTTTAAAGACTACCTGACTGAGACATTGAAGCTTGGCAGAAATTTCACTGGCTACATTCCGAACAAAGCTCTTATCCATTTATGAGATCCGTATATAGAGGTGTTTCAGTCTTAGAGATAAATAAGTTAAACTGATCTCCTTACACAATTTGTTTACAAATACCTAATTGCTCCATATATACTATTTTATAAAAAAGGTTAAAGACGTGCTTATACACATACTGAGTTAAGTGGCTGTCCTAGTTCCAGCCAGGACAGAGTTAATTTTTGCAGTAGCCAGGACAGGGCATGGCTAGGACCTGGAGGTTACTCTATACCACTTCAGGGTCATTTTCCAGGAACAAGGGAAGGGGTCCCTTCCCGATCCTGGCAAAGGTGGTATTTTCAAGCTCTGTTGGTGGTACAGTGGTGAGCATCTGCATGTGAATCACTGGCCTATCTTGAACACTTTTGCTATTAATATTGTTGCTGTTACTGTTCCTTTTATTATCTCATTGCTGTTTCCAGGAAATTGTCCTTATCTCAACCCCTGATCTTTACCTTTTGTGCCTCAAGTTCCCTGTGAGCAAGCAGCGGCAAGTGGTTTCAGTTGGCAAGTGGTTTCAGTTCGAACACTAAATTGGAGAACACCATTCCTAACCCAGGACAGGGACTCTTACACATTGAAAGAAAGCAGTCACTGCAAAAAGGTGGTTCTACATGCATAGGAACACTTGTAAAGTTGTCATGCTTTAAAATATGCTACTCTTATCATCATCATAAAGGTATTTATATATATATATAAAATCTTTGAACACCAGAAGGATTTATTTTTTCCATATATATCAGCAAATAATCTACCCTGAAGGATCTTAAATTTTAAACAGATGAGGTCAAGTTTATTAAATTGCAATCAAACATAGAATAACTTGTTTAACTTTTACCTGAAATGTACACAATTTTAGACAAGGGATTTTTCTAGCAAGCTCATCAAAATCTTTGTATCAAAATTATACATGAAGGTAATCTGGCATGAAATAATTCCAGTACTTAAAAATTATCTCCTGCATATTCTTTCAAACAGTTACTCTGAAAATAATATAGCTCTCTAACCTCATTTTTTTTAATGAAGGCAACACATACTTAAAATAAAATAAGTCTAGGCCAAGAATAATGTAAAAACATTGGTGTTAATATACTGATTTTAAAAAAAAGCATCTCTTGAGTTTCTGTTACATGTTTGATCCAAACCCCCATATAAATTGATGAAAAAACTCCCACTGATTTCAGGGAGATTAAAAAAAAAAATCAGACCTACAGAAGATACAGTGGATATCTCCAATAGGAAGAAAAGAAATTACACTAAAACAATTAGGAAAAAAGTGTCTGTTTTAAAAAGAAAAATAACAGCTTATGGAGACATATAGCATTCTCTTTACTTAAACTATGCCTATAAAGACTTTCATTTTCAATTACTGAAATTCTGATTTAATTTGCATTTGAAACTTTTAGCAAGTTTAACTGATGAGAAATATACATTTTTGGCAGCTACAGAGAAGTTATTTGACATGAAGATACATCTCAATGGAAAGGTAACCAATAAAATCCCAGTGTATAGTGATAACAGTAAGAATTAAATAGAGATTTCTAATATATAGTTTAAATTAATCCTACTTTAAACATCACAGTTTCAAGCCTGTCTATTCAGGATAACTATTAGTATAAAAAACCCCATACATTAGCAAGTTTTTGCATTAATTAAATGAAACTAATGTTCTGGCATTCCTCATCACTAATAAATAATTATTTCAGTGGCATTCAAACATGGTTCAGAAGAAGCTCTTGCTGTCTGACCCAGACCAGCAATCTCCAGACCACTGCAGTTTATTTGTCAGGCCTTCCTCTAACATCCTGTGCCAAGGCTCAATCCATCCACTGACAGCTGCTTATTTTAGGACTGACAAGACTTTTTATTCTAGCATGAAGGATGCAGTTTGATTGTATAAACAGAAAGAAAGCAGAAGTACTTTGTGTGCACAGGTCATGCATGCACATGCAGTTGGATGTGATTCATCTCACCTCATTTCAGCCAGAAGTTATCTATTCTAAACTGTTGATAAGGAAAGTTTAGATAACTAATGCAAGAGAAAGACTGCCAGAAGGTGTCCTCTGTAGGTGCTTCTCTCTTCCCATTGATTCAGGAGGAGATTCAGGGAGTAGCAAACTAAACACCTAAAATGAGAGATTACTTCCACCCAAACCAAATACATATATATGTGTACATGTGCCTATTTGTGCACACAATATAAGACAACTGCTTCTATAAATATGCCATGTGCAACACAGCAGAGACATTAATAAAAACTCTGGACAGAAAATGAACCACTAAATGGGAGACAAAAAAAATCAGTTGTGCACATTTGTTATATTTAGCTAAACCTTAAAGGTAAGCTTATTTATTATTTCTGCCTAAAATGAAGAAAAAAAACACTTAACGTATGACATGTTCAAGCTGAAAAACTCAGAAGTAAACATAGTTAAGGAAATGTTATGAGTTTGTATCTAGTCTGGTACTTATATAAATGTTTTAACATGCAAAAAGAGCATCTGGACAAATGCTCCTACTGTAGCAAACATAGCTCTACTGATTTTGGGGTATCTAAACAAGGATTTTAAGTTATATTTTCTCAAGTCTGGTGATGAAAGCTTAGGGTGGTTCCCCCTACACATCTTTAAAGCTGTTTATATGTGTGTGCTGACACATTCATGTGAGTACACTGAGGGTTTTCTTAAAGAACATATATATTCTCTATAAAATGAAAAACCAAAAAAATAATACCATGGTATTAAAACCCAAAAGAGAAAACAAAACAAACATACGAAGAGAAAAGGAAACCTTGTTTTTAGCATAATTCAAAGTAACATCAAGATAGCAAAGATGAGATTTTTTTTTCTTTTTTAAGTTTATAATTGATTCAGATCAGGCTCTGCAATATTCCCATTTTCTGGAAAGACAGGTAGAAAACTGTTATTAAAAGTCGTTGGAAACTCTAACGTACCATTGACATTTTGATAGCCCATGTAAAAGTTAAACTACTGTGGAAGTACTTGGCTATCAGGCATCTGTATGAAAGCCCCTGACTGTGTGGTAGGGGGGGTTATTTGGCCAACTAGTTGAATTTTAGGTTCCCTGGGCTCCAGTTGTTGCTTGCTTTTTTCGTCCGTGTCAAGACGAGTTAGCTTTTCTATCCACATGCGAAATTTCTCCTCTGTCTGCCTCTGCATCTCAGCAAAGCAGTTCATGGTCTCTTCCAGGACATTGCCTATGCAGTTCCTATCCCACACGGTGCCCCTGTCAAGCAATCCTGGAATTTCCCTGGTCACTCCTCCAGATCCCCCAGCACGACTGAAGCCAGCTTTAAAGACATTGAGGCCAGTTGATAAGATATCATTAAGTAAGAACATATTATTGCTTATTAAGGCATGCTAACTCAAGAAAACAACTTTTCTAATGCTGTCCCTTAGATATGACAACTGGGGAAGAATTAGCAAATATCAGCCAACAGTATTACTGCAAAAAAAAAAATTACACTCACTGAGGTTATAATAGACATTTTGGATTCAGAATTATTTTTATTCTAGAATTCTCAGACAACTCTGTCAAAGGTTTTATTTTATAAATAAACTAAATTAGTCTAATTCCCTTGCAATTTCTGTTTTTAACTCAACTGAAGGTGTCAAAAAACATCATACAATAACATGTTTAGTTCTGTTAAGCTGTGATCCAAAATACTATTAATTGTAAATCTGAATAATTATGCATATTTTACTTACATACTTGAACCCTTTTATAACAGATTGTTAAACACAGACAAAATTCTACATGATACAGAGATAAAGGCTGATATAGTGACTGCAGCATCCAAAGTAGCTAAGCCCAAAGCTCTTGGTTTAATTTTGGAAAACACAATAAACACCAATGAAGAAAATAAACAACAAAACCACAAAAGCATGAAAAGATATGTGAATGCTATGCTAATATATGAGGTAAAAGCAACCTCTGTTAGGTCTGATGGACACAGCTCCATCACAGGGTTAATACACATGACATGTAGGAGTGATCAACCTCACACCAACTAGAAATGTGCCCTTCCTCACAGGAGCCACTAGCTGTGCAGCATTTCTATCATTAATCCTAGGCAAGGCAGAAAACAGGGCATAGTTGGAAGGAAATTGTTCTCCTTTCTTCTATCCATGAAAATGATGGCTAAAATGACTGGCTATGGGATTATAAGAAAGAACTTTAGCAGCAAGAAGAAAAGGCCATCCTCATTACCTTACTCTACATATCAATAACAAAAGGCAGCAGTATCTATATTTTTATGTTTAGAGTTCACTCAGGAATCATCTAGGAAGCAATAAAACCAAAAAATACCACCAGAGGCTTTGTATCTGTGAGGAATAATAAACAATATGTGCATGCCATCCAAACACACAAACATTACCTAAGGTAATTCTGAAACAAGACAAGCATCACATTAAACTACACAAATCAGCTACAGAACCTGACAATTTAATATGTAAATATGAAACTTGTAGGATCCTCTAGCTTAAGAATAATAGAAAATATCTTAAGAATGAGAGAAATCATTGCAAAACCTAACCAAATATTTACTAATAAAAATATAAGGCACTAAGTCTTTTTTGGGATTTCACTGTGTACATTAAATTACAGTATTGCTTAAACAACACATTCTTTTTTTTGGAGCTATATAAATGAGGTATATATAAGGCCTTCAGTAACAGCTAAACAAAGCCCAGGATTATCATCTTTTTTTCTGAGCAGCAGCAATACTACCCATCAGGGACCAAAAATATTCTATTAAATCCCCATCTGTTTACCTATCAGACAGGCTGGGAATTCAGCATTCATGTCTTCTACTCAAAAATAAATATATACTTTATCGTAACTAATTAACATCCCTCTGACTGCATTTTAACTAAAGAAATTACATAAAATGTTACCTTTTTCCTAAAATGTGGTTCCTTTTATATATTCTATGTCTTTTTCCTCCCTGAAAAAAAATATACTTTCCATTCATATACTCCTAATATTGAGCATCCAATATGATACTGTTCATCTTTAGTCAGGGATCTTATCCTAAAATCAAGTAACTAAATGACAGTCCAATTTCCGCAGGCTTATGAACAGACACCTCTAAGTAACATTGAGTAAGTTTTAATTGCAATTTAAATAAAAACTATTGATGATGGCATGTGAGACAACCTAGCCAGGTTTTTAAAGTTAAAAATGAACTAGCATGGTCAAAGTTGATAAAATTGTTTTGCAAACTGAAGAAACTAGGTACTGAAATATATACTACCCTGCAATGCTATTTTTAAAAGGCATCATTCATAGTACATCTACAATTTACAGTAGCAGCAAATCAGTGTTTCAGATGCTTCCCTTGCAGTTCTTATAACAAGCCTTATTCAATCTTTTCTTTATTTGTGGCTTTCAGGGTTGAAAAAACACCAAGCCTAATAAAAATGCATTTTTATATTAAAAATATTAGCAATTATCTAACTGGTCTCTTTCCTATCTGTAAACTTACAACTCTATAGTTTTTTTGAAGTCATGCCAAGTTAAAACACAAAGAAACTTGCAATTACAAAAGGGGTCTGAAGCCAAGATTTGTATCTTATTTTCAAAACTACCTCCTGCAAAACAGCACTTAAGGAATGCCCCAACACTGTCTCTATATGTGATCTATTAAGTGTCATCTAAATAATAACCAGATCTACAGTAATTTAATTTAGGAAGTCTGACAAGATAACAATTTAAGGAGATATGTTACATCTTCATTATAACTAGCAATGGTGTATTCCTCCATGTTGTTATGCTTACTGACATTTCCAAATGAGTATCTTACAGCAAATCCTTTTTAACATTATTTTTCCCCTGTTCTTATATAAGCATCATCCTGAGTTACTTGAACCAAATTTATCCCTTGCAAGATGCTTTTTCCAAGGTCTATGTACAGGTATTGAGAGGAAGTAACCTGGTTGAGAGTCCCTCATACATACACATTGTGTCTCCCCTTTTGGATTTCTTCATATTAGAAAAAAACCCTTTTTTTCCCCCTTGTTTTTTAACAAAGTGAGCTGCAACACATTTTCAACATCAACACTCAAAATTTTCAACAGATTCTTCCGAAAGCCTAAAACATGAGTCACCCTTATTTAAATTCAGAGTTTTCTGAGTTCTAAAAAGCACAATAATGGTGAAACGCCAATATTTTTCTAATTATACTTGAATTTTTAAAAATCCTTTTCTTCTTTCAAAAAAAGTGTTTACATAGAAATAAATATTGGTTCCCTGACTTGCTCTCATACCAATTTCATTCAGAGTTAACTTGCATGGTCAAATTTGAAATTGTTTAAAGGAAAAACTTTCAACAGCAGCAGATCTAGCAGAACCTATCCAAAGATTCAAAGATCATCCTCTTGGGATGTGAATGCTATTTAGTATTTAAGAATGGAAAAATCTTAAATGCCACCAGAGAGACTCAGTCATTAAAAGATAAGAAATTGCTCTTTGTCTGCAGTAACTCAAAAATCCTGGCATTCCCTTGAATTAAAGAGTCTGAGATTATGACTGCTTAGGTCAGTGAGAAGATTCTCAGTAGCACCCTTGAAGTTTAGATTGAACATGTATTTTCAGGTGTAAATTAACACCATAAAAAGCATCCAAAATAACTTAATATTGTGCTTAGGTCCTATGGAGCTCACAATACTTATATTGAAGCATCACCAGTACGATCTCAACTCTTTACTCTTCAATCTTTTTTGAGAAGAAAACCAAGCCTGACAGTATTTTAATGCACATGACATTTGAGTTCAGCAGAGAACTGACTCTATAGCATAACTGCTCTGTTTGTAACTTCATGGCATTATGTATTCACTAAACATTTTCTTTACCTTACTAGTTCAGCCAAACCCATGCTATTTAAATGGATGAAGTTTAGTTACACAACATGAAAGACTACTGTATTCTCAAATGTGACACTTCACTTTTCAGACCACACACAAGCAAACTGTTGGCTGTTACAATAGACGCACTGAGAGATGGTTAAGAGCTAGAGTATGTATAACCTTCATACATGAAGGCCACATTAACTGTCACTAAAAATTTTAGAGCATCTCTGTTGCCAAAGCTATTTTTCAGACTGGTTGAAAATCAATCCCAATAATAAGTGATGTTGAGACAGTAACCAGCACTACAACTGAAGTGTCCAAATACACTAAGACTGAGGGGAACACAGACTACCTGTTAGACTCTTCTGCATCAATGCATACAGACTTTCAAAAGTAACTGCAAAAGCTTTTTCATGCTTACGTCCTGATACTCAAGTTCAAGCATCAAGTTAAACCTCTTTTGACTGTGTGCAGAGGACATTCATGCACTGAATTCATAGTAATGTTTTTTGACACCTTGTAATAATTTCTAACTATGTGTTCATTCCCTAAATTTTGAAGATATTCCCAGTGTAATGCCAAGTGCACTAAAGCAGATTTCTAGTTTAGAAAAAGAATTTAAGTACTTTGCCAATTCCAATAAGAGGGATCGGAAATGGCATGTGAACCTACCACTGTGATGAAGAGCTGGGAGTCCTACTCACACTCACAGCTCCACTGCATCTGTTAAGACCACAATATTTCATTAACCACAAGTTGCATAGGATGCATTTTTGGCCAACCTTGTCCTTATGTCTATAGAGAATGTTTTTCTCTTGCACTTGGAAAACATTTCCCACAAACCAAAGTCATTTCTATTTAAAGGAAAACCACAATGTGGCCGGTCCACATTGCACCTAATCACAGCAAAAGGACAGCTCAAACATTTGAATGTCATAAGTGGAATTCAGCATAAAGCAAATTATATGTGCTATGAATAAGCATCATTGTTCCTCAGAATGGTTTGTGCACTCCCATGTCTTGCATCACAGGCAAAACTGGGCCTTAGTATAATCATCACTAAATAATCAAGTTCTTCTGTGTACTACAATGGGACCTCTTCACTGCAAGCATCTTGTGGTTAAGACCAAGAACTCAAATACAGAAGAGCCTAGTGACACAAAGTACCCTAGAGTGGTTTCAGGTCTCTGCAATGGAAGTCAGAAATCTAAGCAGATGTGAAAATACCCTGTGGTGCCTTCCTGGGTCACAAGATCCTTTAATGACTTTAAAAAAAAAAAAAGAATATAACCTGGGGGACTTATTGTGTAAGTTTGATGGGACTTGTGAGGTGGGGAGAAACCTGTCCCAAAACTCAGTGAAATAGTCTTCTTCAAGAGTCTTTAAATGAGGCTTTAATTGCCCAGCAAAGTATAAATACAGCAAAGAAAAAGGCATAAAATTATAAAAGTCAGAAGTCTGAGTAACTATTAAATTAGTAAATATTTTTAGATCTCTATTAAAAGTTAACTACACAATAATTATAGACTATGCCTTTCCCAGACTTTCTAATAATAAATATTTACTTTGTGCAACCTGCTTCCCAGCAATATGTGAGAAAAATCCCAGTTCTCACCATGACAGAATCATTCACCATAACCAAGTCAGTTAAAACAGTTATTTGTAAAATCTGTTGAAAATATTTTAATTCATCTAGCAAACATTAGTTCAGCAACTTAAGACTAATTATTGCAGTTTTCCTTTAAATCTTCTTGCCCTATGTAAGCTGATATTTATCTCCAAAAATACCCAACATCCCAACTTCTAACACAAGAAGCAAAAAGGCATGTAATCTAGTAAAAATTGGCAAACCAACGTTTTTTTTATGTGATTTTATTTTTGATTGCCATGACGATGGTTCTGTGGTATATTATGCTGAAATAATTTTTCACACAAAATCCTGTCCACAGCACTTGACCTAATAAAACAACAAAGACTCAGCAGACAAAAAACTTGAATTGATGTTTCTTTTGCTAATAAAATTATGAGAAGCCCCCTATAATTTGCTGCCTATAATCTTAACACAGATGTGTCAGAAAATTAAAGATATAGAAATTATAGATTCTTATGACATAGGAAAATGGTAACAGCTTTGTCTAGGGATGTTGAAAATTTAGGTGTGGATATAGCTTGGGCACCCACATAAACAAATTCATATTTATATCCTAAAATAGGTGACCAGCTGTAATCTGCAAGAACTTACAATAAGGCTAAGGAGGTTTGTCATGCACTGAAACATAGAGCTGAAAGCACAGTGCAGTACTGAACAGGGCCTTACTGTAACACAGGCAAGAGGTATGCTGTATTATTTCTAACACAGCTGCCAATCTGTGGTCTTAAGATATAAAGCAAAGCTGGCTATTTATCTTCCGAATGTATTTATTAGATTATCACCATCTAATGGAATTTGACAGTACTGACAAGAGCTTATCTAAGCTTACAAATGAAAAGATCTGAAAATTCCAGAATTCAAAGATAGTCCTTCCTCCAATTTACCATTTCTATGCTTTGTTGGTGTGCAAAAGTGACCTGAAACCTCAGGAGAGATTTTAAAATTTGCCCATGTCTTAATACACTGCAGTCTTCAAATTTACACAGAGCTGCAGTTCTCCTGGTTTTTCTCAAGCGTCACTCATCTAATTTAGCACGACAGCTGAAAACTGATGTCAGACGTGTTACAGTTCAGTTTAAAAAACATCCTCTACCTGGTATCTCTGCAGTGATTGTCTTGCTGCTCCCTGAAACCTCTTCATCATCATCTGATGAGCTCGTGCTTGAGTCACACGTCAGGTCACTGTCGCTGGTACTGCTGTCCTGCAGCAGGTTGTACTTCTTGCGAGCAGCTGCCTCCCGCTTCTGTCTCAAGAGCCGGATTCTTTCTTTGTGCTTTTGACTTCGATGACCTTTTACCTTGGTAGCTCGACCATTCTGTTTATCACTAGACTGTCGGTTTTTCTTGGCAGCCATTGTTAAAGTTTCACTTTCAGACCTGGATCTCCTGGATTTCCTCCCAACTGCAGCCCCAGACACCGCAGAAGGGTCTCCTTCTACAGCAGCTTCAGCTTGACAGGGGTCATTCTCTTCTGCAGAAGACAACGTGTCTGAGTCAGCCAAATGCCCGCTGGAGGAAGGGGAAAGCATGCAGTGATTAGAAGAGTCACTCTCATAAACTCGACCACCCATTGGCCTATCGCTCTCTGTAGATGCCAACTGAAACTCTGAAGAGTCTCGCCTCAGTTCCATCAGTAAGCAAGGCATTGAAGAAAGCACTGCTGAGTCTGCTGCAGCGTGCATGTTGTCTTTCTGAGTTTGTGTCTCGAGTTCTATAGGTCCATCTTCATCAGGAACAGTTTCTTGCTTTTCAGAAGTCTTTGGTGGAACTTCTGAATCAACAAGTTCTGCTTTTCCCACTGTCTCCATCTTCATTTCAGAACACCAAGGTCCTCCTGGTCTCAAAGCATGGAGCACATGGTCTGGAAGACTGGGTGAACTAGATAAGGTCTTCAGCAATACAGCAGCCTAACAAGAGCACAAGAGGAAGAATAATTTACCCAAATAACTCAGTTCTGCTCTTCACAGTATTACCTAAACAACACATTGCTTTCAGTTACAGACAGTATGTTCATAGAATCTTATAATGGTTTGGGTTGGAAGGGACCTTTAAAGTCATCTCATTCCAAACCCCCTGCCATGGACAGGGACACCTTCCACTAGACCAAGTTGCTCAAAGTCCCATCCTGGCCTTGAATACTTCCAGAGATGGGACATCCATTACTTCCTTGGACAACCTGTTCCAAATGCCTCACCATCCTTAGTCAAAACTTTCTTCCCAATATCTAATCTAAACCTGCCCTCTGTCAGTTTGAAGCCATTCTGCCTTGCCAAAGTCCCTCTCCAGCATTCTTGTAGCCCCTTTAGCTAGTGGAAAGTGCTCAGTCTCCCCAGAGCCTTCTCTTCTCCAGGCTTAACAACCCTCTCTCAGCCTGTCTTCATAGGAAAGTATCATTGTTTTTTTCATTTACTTTTTCCTAGTGAACTCATTGTGTTACACCAAACTATTCTTCCTTTTACACACCCATGAAAGATGGTACTGGAGTCACATTAAATTTGATTATTCTAGTGAAGTGAATTACTACAGATCATAAAATAAAAATATTTCCGAACTCTTACTTTATAAAATTTAATATATCCTAAGCAACATATGCTAAACTTCTTTACCTAGAACTGGAAATATACTTTAAGGCAGAATTTTAGTCCTTATGAACAATGCCAGCCTGAAATTCCTAGACTTGGTAGTCATCCACCTGGACAGACCAGAATATAGTTGTTTCCATATTTATGAGAAATCTACTTTTAGATGAACAGGACCTCAACCTTATAAATTATATTACAAAGTTTTAATGGCAATTTGAAAACTTACAGTACCAATGTGACATAGGAGAAATCCTGTCACTTCGCAGAGAAACTGAGCAGTTGCTGAACATTACAGAGAGACCTGGAACAGTTGGATGGATGGGCAGAGTCCAATAGGATGAAGTTTAATGAGTCCAAGTGCCGAGTCCTTCATTTTGGCCACAGTAACCCCCTGCAACATTACAGGCTGGGGACGGTGTGGCTGGACAATGCCCAGGTGGAAAGGGACCTGGGGGTACTGGTGACAGCTGGCTGAACATGAGCCAGCAGTGTGCTCTGGTGGCCAAGAAGGCCAACGGCATCCATGCCAGTATCAGGAATAGTGTGCCCAGCAGGACCAGGGAGCCCATTCTTCCCTTGTACTCGGCATTGGTGAGGCCGCACCTTGAGTATTGTGTCCAGTTCTGGGCCCCTCAGTTTAGGAAGGACATTGAAGCACTTGAGTGCATCCAGCAGAGGGCAACAAGGCTGCTGAGGGGCTTGGAGCACAAGCCCTATGAGGAACGACTGAGGGAACTGGGGTTCTTTAGCCTGGAGAAGACTCAGAGGTGACCTTATCAGTGTCTACAACTTCCTGAAAGGTGGTTGTAGTCAGGTGGTAGTTGGTCTTTCTTCAGGCAGCAACTAACAGAACAAGAGGACATGGTCTTAAGCTGCGCCAACGGAAATATAGGCTGGATATTAGGAAAAAGTTTTTTACAGAAAGGCTACAAAAGTATTGAAATGGTCTACCTGGGGAGGTGGTGGATTCACCATCTCTGGATGTGTTTAAGAAAAGACTAGATATGGCACTTGGTGCCATGGTTTAGTTGAGGTTAGGGTTGGGTTGGACTTGATGATCCTGGAGGTCTCTTCCAACCTAGTTATTCTGTGATTCTGTGATTACAGAGCAAGACTACAAACACCTTTCTTTTCCAGTGGAACCAGTCTGCCAGTAGACTTTATGTACCAAATACTTATTTATAAAAAGTGCCATGAAGTGCTACTAAATCGTCAGAGACACAGAGTTGACAATATGTATAAGCATTGCTTTTAGAAGCATTAGCTATGTATAACACAGATTTGCTCTCTGCAGAGAACAAGCACAGATGCCAGTGAGTCATGTAAAGACTTTTTAGGAGTACCCAATACACCATTCAAGTGCTCCTTGGGTGTCTCCGATACAAGTCCTGGATATATGAGAACCTACAGGCTGACCTCATTTTTCTCAAATCTGCCAGGAAAACAGCATCAAATGGGATGAGTTCCAAGCAAGAAAAAGTATCTACCCACACCAGTATCCTACATTTTACATCAAGTTATAATTTAATAAATTTCATTGCTTCAGTGCAAATACAAAAAACAAGCTGTTTATCTGATTGATAACTTGTATGCTATCAACCCAAGAGTACCTGAAGAATCTTCAGGAAAATTTTTAGAGATCAATACTTATCATTTTACCTTCATTAGTCATGCTTTGCCTTCCACCTAAATTTTCACTTGTAATTCAACATATAATAAAGATCTTTCATTCAGCACATTTGCTGACAGATGAATGGTATGGAACAAATCATTTATGGGTTTAGAAGTATAGAAATTATAGATTTACAGCACTTTAAAAAAGTGTAGATGAGAAAAAGCAGTAGTAATATTTAATCTACTGCTTTTAAAAATGCATTTCTGCAGACAAGGGCAATTAGTACTTAAAGAGCCCGAGAAAGCACGGATGGCTCAGAAAGATTTTTCAGTACCCTGACAATCCTTCATCAGTTTCCTGATCCATCCCAAGCTTCCTGTAACTGTATGTATGTAATTGCATGCTGTTTCCCCCCCTCCATCTGCAGCACAATATGAGGCTATTTCCCTGATTCAAAAAGGTGCTTTGAAAAAATCAGTGTTGCCCTGCCCACCCTAACCCACTTTGAAACTTCATTTTTAAAGAATTATTTTAATAGAGTTCATGCTTCCTTTGGGCTAATGAATGAAATGCTGTATGGTGCAAGGGAATGATGAAAATACTTATGGGAGAGAAACACTAGTGTTAAGGAAAAAAAGGTTAGTTAGTCTCAGACAACACAAGAAAGATAAGTTCAGGTCTGCTAAATGAGGAAAAAAAAACCCCTAACACACAGCAAAGCATTTTATTTCAAAAAAAAACCAAAAAGAGGAATAAAATACATACTGTAAAATACAGGAACATACATATAAAGAAAAAATGTTTCTGAATACTGAGTAAAACTCCCTTGAAAGCAACTTAAAAAAAGAATTTTCAGATAGTAATTTATGTAAGAACCAATTTATTTCCAAGGCCACAGCACAGCATCAACAAACCCAAATGAGTACACATGTTCTGAAACATAAATGCATCCCTATACTGTAATAAAATCACTATTTCTATGTATTTAACCTACAAATCTTCATTATCAAATAATTCTTTTTTTACATGGGTAAGTAAAACACAGATTTGACGACTGAATGACTAACCAAGAGTTATACACAGTGAGATTTGTACTGTACTGTGGAGTCCCTGGAACCCCTGGGACAATTCCCAGGGTCTTGTCTTGGAAGGATAGATGATAGAGTCTTCCCTGCCTAACCTGAAAGAGAGAACCTTCCCCATGGTGCTTTGCACATGGTGGTCTGCCCTGGTCTCTCCTCTCCTCTCCCCATGCCCCTGGTTCTCGTGGTTTCTCCTTTCCTTGCCTCCCTATTGGTGGTGGCATCCTGGGTGGCTGGCCCTGTTCCCCCTATAGGTTTGCTGCCCCTTGCCCTGCCTTTGTACCATCACTGTGCGCTCAGGTCATTGGCTGCTGACCCCTTACCTAAGCCTGTGCACAGCACATGGCCTGGTCTTTTGTTCCTGATTCCCTTTGGCACCCAAAATAAACCTCGCTGGAACTTTATCATACAAAAGGCCCTTCTTGCCTCTCTTTGCTGAGTGTAGCCGTGGCGTGTGTGGATGTGTGAGCTTGATTGCTTTGCCTGAATTCCTCCCACGCCGCTTTTCCACAGGAGATGCTTATTAGGATGTAGGTAGCAGCTACATCATCTAAAAAGCACATTGCCACAAATGGCACAAAACGTGGTGGCCTAAACCTTGGAGTGCCTTGGTAACTCCTTTGGGAGCGTCTCCAGTTGAATTATTAAAAAACTATGGATATTGATCTAACACCGATATCCACTATGATGGACAAAGACTCTCTAACAGTTTAAAGTTAGAAAGTGTATGTTTATTACAACACCGGGCAGTGTGCAGGATAACTCCCTAATACACACCGCGATTCACAGATGATCACAGGGTCCTTTTATGTACAAGAATATTGAATACCCAAAACACAAATGCATATTCATAACTCTGGTACATCCCATTCCCCGCTTCGTATGGTAATTAGTAAAAAAAGCTATTAAGCATGCATAATTTGTTCTTTGAAATGGGTTGGTGGTCTTTTTATGGGGCGGGGTCTCAAAATGATGAAGTAAGATGGGTCTTCCTCGCTTTGACTTTTTAACCTTTTAGTGCTACGTGACAACTAAATCCTGTTTTCCAGCACTGTTTGATTGATGCTTGTATTGTGTTCTTGGAGCCTACTGATTACTCAGGATGCATATTCTTCTGTTAGTCAGGGTGCATATCCTTAAAAAAACAAAAGTAAGTTAGTCTGAGTCCATTGATAACAAAAAGGGAAGTTGGTCTGAGTCTATTGATTACTCAGGATGCACATACATAGTTTGACAGGCTTCATGATTTACTAATTCCTTAAATCTTCAAAATTAATGCTTCACAGTACCCCCAGGACTGGCTATTAAGTCGCTTTTAGGTACCACTACCCCAAGAGAAAAACTTCAATTTTCTGGAGAGTTCCTCTGGGGCTGACCAACAACCCTCTGGATGGTGAGGACTGATCAATTCAGCAAAACTCGTTTGAGATTTTTTTCTTTTGACCCACTGGTGTGGTGAGTATATTCTGGTGAAGGTCACCTTTTTTTTTTTTTCTTCTTGTTTTAAATCTCATGGGAGAGAAAGGGCTCATGGGTGGGAAACTAACCATCAAGCAGAAAGTTTATTACCATGTATATAATGCCCTTCTTAGAAATAATGTTAGTTTCTCTAAGGGGGATTTAAATGTTCTTTTTTGTTGGATTTTCAAATATTTTCCGGGTGTTACATCTGAGTCTGTCCTGTCTGTAGAATTTTGGGATAAGGTTGGGAAAGGCTTATATAGTCAGCAAACTCAAGGAGATTTTCGGGTTGTGAAATCCTATCCTCTTTTTCATTCTATCTATGCAGTGATTGTGAGTTTGGGAGAGGGTTCTAAAAATATTAGAAGTTCTGTACCCCAGTTATCGTGCCCCTATCCCCCTGTCCCTGCACCCTCGTCTGCCAGGGACAGGTTTGGAGATGGACCCCGCCAAATTATGGTACAAGAGTACCACCTGCCTTCTGCCATTTCCAGTCCTCTCTCATCCCCTTTCCAGCCTGATACTGGCCATATCAGCCTGGATTCTAACCAGACCATTTTCCTAACCCCATTTTCCCTAAAACCCCAGTCATTTCTCTGGGTCAAAATAGCGCCAACGACATGGCCAAATCCACCATTTTGAATGCTTTGGACTAAAAATCTCATGCCTCAGGCACTCAAAATGGCATCTGGGATCCTCCTCCTGCCTTCCCTTCCTCCTCTCCACCTCAGGGCCCCACCCCCGCGNCTCCCGGCCCCGCCCCCGCCTCGGGTTTCCCTTTTCCCACAGTCCCCCCTAGCCCTGCCCCACCCTTGCCCATGTCTGGTTTCCCTACCCCTACACCCTAACCCGCCCTGCCCACACCCAACCCAGGTCCCATGCTGGGTACTCCAGGCCTGCCGATCCCAGTCGGTCCTTTCCCCGGTGCCTCCCCGCCTGCACTTTGCTTTTCTACTGTGTTGGGCTTTCCTGCTGTGCAAGCCATTTCAGCAGCAATGACTCATTACCCCTGCCGACCACCCCAGCTCTTCTAGTGCTTCGGTGCCCTTCCCCCCTGCCACCCCCCCCTCCCCCGCCGGCCGTGGTTCCCCTGTCAGCCCTGGCCGCGGCACCCGCCTTCATCTTGGCTCACCCCCGCCCGTCTGGGGCAGCCCCGCGCGTTGCCACCGGCCACCGGCCACAGTCCCTGCGCCGGCTGCTCCACCTCTCCCTCCCCCAGTGCCGGGGTACCCCGCGGTTCCTCCCTGTGCAAACAGCAGCGGTTTCCCACGCGGCTCCAGCGGCACCGGGTCCCCCCATGCCAGCGCCAGCTCCCACCGCAGGGACAGCGAGTTGCCCTGCGGCTGCAGCAGTTCCTCCCGCGACGGCACTGAGCCCCCTCACCCCTGTGGTTTTCCCTCCCTCCGGGTCCCCTTCTTTCCCCCGCCCGGTCCTGCGGTTCCCTGCCTGCTCGGTCCCGCGGGTCCCCGGTGGGTCTTCCCCTCCATGAGTCCCTCGGCTGTTCCCCCAGGTCTCACCCAACACCGCACACCCCCCCTCACCGGGGCTCCCTACCCCTGCAGGACCTCCACCTTTCCCTATCCAGACAGTCACAGTTCCCATGCTTCCAGCATGGAAGCTGAGATTCAACTTAATCACAGACCATGCAGTTTAAACACCAAAAGCTCCAAGCACCGGAGCAGGCACCTAAGCTCTATTAGCAGATCCTCCCCAGAGGAGGACAGTGATTTTTCAGATTCAGACAATGAGTCCCAGGATCACTGGGCAAAGGTTCAAAGGGAAGCAGCTCTGGATAGTAATTGGGATTTTGCTCAAAAATTACAAATCCTGGCAGCTCCAGTTACATATAAAAGAGGTAGAAACCCAAAATGGAAGTCCATCCCTTATGGAGAACTCAAGGAATTATGTAAAATTTCAAAAGACTATGGAAGAAAGTCACCACATTTTAAGAATCTATTACAAGTTACTTTCTCAGCTCATGTGCTCATCCCCCATGACCTTTGGCATGTTATGTCCCTCCTCCTATCACCTACAGAGCTTATTCTGTGGGAATCAATTTGGAAAAAACAACTAAAAGCATTATTAAAAAATTACAGAAGTGAAGATAGCCAAGCTCATTTCACAGTAGAGCACCTGAGCGGAGAAGGACAATTTGAAAAACCTCAGGAGCAGGCCCAACATCTACCCAGAGCTGTTTTAGAAGACATTAAAAACGCTGCTCAAAGTGCTCTTTTCCTAACACCAGATGGTACTACCCCACAACAAAGTTTTTCTGATATTCAGCAAGGGGCAGATGAAACATTTATCATATTTATAGATAGATTAAAGGACTCGATTGATAAACAAGATGAGAGCCCACAGACAAGAGAGGACCTGCTCAACAAGCTAGCAGTTTCCAATGCAAATACTGAGTATAAGAGAATCATCAGAGCACTGCCCCTAGAACCTGAACCTACCATACAGCAAATGGTAGAAGCCTGTACCCATCTTACAACCACAAAACATATGGTAGCTTTGGCAGTCAGTAAAGGGGTAGCTGAAGCCTTCATAACACAAAATAAACAAAATATGAGATGTTTCAAGAGCGGTGAACTGGGCCACCTCAAGGTGGAATTTACTAAAGACTTTTTGCAGAAACATCTCTCCACTGACAGTCACTGCCCTGCATGTTTGGACTATAGAGAACTGTTGCGGTGTGCATTTTGGGTTTCCAAATTTCTGTATCTTTTGTTATCTGTTTTATACTGGTTTGTTCCTACCCCCATGCCCAAACCCCCTGTGGTCTTTCCCCTGGTGATGGGTCTTGTCAATCACCCTGTAACCCTGCCTAAAAGCCTGGTAAATTCTGGTGGAGATGCTCGGTGATTCGGCAAGTTCTCAGGTTCCCTCCTTCTTTCATTGTTCTATTAAGTGTCCCTGTTCTTGGTCACTCCCCCTCTTCCCTGAGATTGGTTCTAGGTATTCCCCTGCTCTGTCTATGCCCCTGGTATTTAACCTGTAACCTGAAGCCCAGGCCTCACTCTGCACGTGGGCAGCCCTCTGGGTGGAATAAAGCCTAGTGAAACCCACGTGAGAGTCCTCCTTTTCTTCCATGCCGCGTGTCCATGTTCCAGCTTGAGGTTCAGACCCACCAAAAAGGTACAAGGCTGTACCCCTTATATGCGGACTGGTGAGAGAGCTAGCCGGTTAGCAGCACCAGACACCTGCATAGAACATTTTAAACACTGTCCCCAGTTGCAATATCACCAGCAGGTACAGCACCAACCCTCTCACCAACAGCAGCAAAAAAACTTCCAGCTGAGCATGGGATGGCACTGCACAATGACACCAAATGCCAAGTCGTTTCACCCCTTTTTCCACAATTTTGGAGCATCAAGGCACCGAGAAATCATCTTTGACGACACCTACTATGAGGAAGGGCGCCGACTCTGAGGTCTACAAACAGGTTCAGGCATGGACAAGGAGAACGCTGGTAAGCGCCCTTTCCATTGATTTTGACAATGAAGCAGATTATCAAATTCCAACTGGCAAATATGGACCTCCTGATGGGCCAAGAGATGTTTTAATCATAGGAGATGCTATTAATGGACCTGACAGGTTACATGTACTCCCAGAAGTACAGACTGTGGGGCCAAGGGATGAGATCACTATGACTGTAATGTGTATAGACCCACCTTGGCATTTGACTAAGGGTACACCTATTGCCCAAGCCTTCCTTGTACCTATGTGGACTGATGTTTTGCCAGAAAATCCTATGGGTTTTTTGGGCAGAAATGTTAGGCCAAGACAGACCTATTATAGAGTGTGGCTTGTCTAACAAAGGTATCAAAGTTTCTCTTCCAGGCACAGCTGACACTGGGTCACATATAACCAGTGTTACTCACTCCAAGTGGCCACAGGGCTGGGAACTAGTGCCAGCCAATGGAGTCATCTCTGGGATTGGAGGAGCTGCCACCTTTATGTGGAGCAAGAGGTCAATTGTTACTGAAGGCCCTGAGGGTCAGATTGCCACAATAAGACTTTTCATAATAAAAGCACCTGTCATTTTACGGGGCAGAGGTCTATTATCACAATAGTGAGCCAGACTAGAAATCCCTTCACCACCATGGGATTTTTAGCTGGGGCCACTGTTGAGCACCTAACACCACTGCTCACATGGAAATCTGATGATCCCATTTATATAGAACAGTGACCCTTAAGTCAAATTAAAGGCGCTTGAATCCCTGGTGGAGGAGCAACTATCCAAAGGCCACATAGTACCATCCACTAGCCCTTGGAACACTCCTGTCTTTGTCATTTCCAAACCAGGCAAAGACAAGTGGAAGCTCCTACAAGACCTCAGGAAGGTCAATGAAATCCTGGAGCACATGGGCTCCCTACAGCCTGGCCTGCCCTCACCTTAAATGCTCCCGAGAGGTTGGAAATTGGCAGTAATTGGTATTAAGGATTGTTTTAACATCCCACTCCAACCAAGAGATGCTCCAAGATTTGCATTTTCAGTGCCAACAATTAATAGACAAGCCCCTCTAAAAAGGTATCAATGGCAAGTCTTTCCCCAAGGGCTAAAATGCTCCCCAGCTATTTGCCAAATGTATGTGGCTCATATTCTCTCATCCATTCGAGAAAAATTCCTTGATGCCATAATTTTCCACTATATGGATGATATTCTAATTTGCACTGAGACTGACTATTATCTAGCGACTATCTTTGAAAAGGCTATCCAAGCCATTGAGGGAGCAGGATTTTAAATTGCTACGGAGAAGATTCAGTGCACCTGCCCGTTGACTTACCTTGGATTCTGGATCAGTGAGCGGATGATCGTACCCTAGCAGCTCACCATCAAGAACAATCCAAGGACCCTGAGAGACTTCCAACAGCTCTGTGGCAGCATAAACTGGGTGTGTACCCTGATAGGGATCATGACTGAGGACCGAGGACCCCTTTTCAACCTCCTGAGAGGCCCTGATGACCTAGACTCCCCACGAACCATCACACCGGAGGCCCAGGAAGTGATCTGAAAGGTATCGGAGGCGTTGTCTGCAAGATAAGCCCACCATGTTGATTCTGCCCTGCTTTTCCAATTTGTCATTTTGGGTAAGACATCCAGGTTTCATGGGCTCATTTTTCAGTGAGATCCCACTCTGAAAGATCAGCTCTTAATTATAGAGTGGGTGTTCCAATCACACAAACCAAACAAGACCATCACAACACCTCAGGAGCTTATGGCTCAACATATCATAAAGGCCGGAGCTCGCCTCATAACATTACCAGGATGTGAATTCACATGCATATATCTTCCAGTGACATTTAACAGTCTGGAACCTTTGCTCCAAACCAATGAGCACCTCCAGTTCACCCTTGACAGCTACCCAGGCCAAATCTCCATCCACACACCAAAGCATAAACTATTTAGGGCTTGTTTTAATTTGGTCCCAAACTCATTGAAAAGTAGAACTCCTCTAAAGGCATTGACTGTATTTACTGATGGTTCAGGGAGATCCCACAAGTCAGTTATGACTTGGAAAAATCCTGACACTCAAGAGTGGGAGTCTGATGTTCAGATTGTTCAAGGATCCCCGCAAACTTCAGAATTGGGAGCTGTTGTCAGAGCCTTTGAGAAGTTCAAACAACCTTTAAATTTAGTTACTGATTTGGACTATGTTGTCGGGATAGTTGAGAGGGCAGAACATTCCTTATTAAAGGAAGTGTCAAATCCAGATTTATACAGCTTGCTTTCGAAGTTAGTATACCTCCTCTCCCACCGGGAGCAACCATATCACATTATGCATGTGAGATCACACACTGACCTCCCCGGACCCATTATAGAAGGCAACTGGAGAGCTGACATTTTAGCAATGGCAGTGCAAGCCACCCTACCAGACATCTTTAATAAGGCTAAATTGAGCCATCAGTTTTTCATCAAAATGTACCAGCCCTAGTCTGTATATTTAAAATCACAAGAGAACAGGCAAGAGCAATTGGAGGTTCCTGCCCCAATTGGCAGGATTTTGCCTTACCCTCCATGGGGGCTGGGGTTAACCCCCGAGGCCTCGACAGTTTATAGTTGTGGCAAACAGATATAACACATTATGCACCCTTTGGGAGACAGAAATACATTCATGTGTCCATTGATACATTTTCTGGGGCTATATTTGCATCAGCCCACTCAGAAGAAAAAACAAAAGATGCCATCGGACACTTCCTCCTAGCGTTTTCCAGCCTGGGCATTCCCCAAGCCATCAAAACAGATAATGGTCCTGCCTAAGGCTCCAAAATTCTCAAACAGTTCCTAAGTCAGTGGGGGATGAAAAACAATACGGGCATACCCCAGTCCCCAACAGGGCAATCCATTGTAGAAAGGGCTCACCACACTCTCAAGAGAGTCCTTGATCAGCAGCATGGGGGTGTCGAAATGCTATCGAAAGTAGAAAGATTATGTAAGGCTCTTTACGTCATCAACTTTCTTAATAATTAATTTATGGAGCCAAACCCCCCCATTGTCAGGCATGTCTCCAACACAAGCAGAGCTCAGCTCTCGGAGAAACCCCCCGTGCTGATCAAAGACCCTGAAGCCAAAAAAGTAATGGGTTCATTTCAATTAATAACTTGGGGGAGAGGCTATGCTTGTGTATCTACAGAATCTGGGCCAAGATGGATTCCAGGCAGAAATGTCAAGCCGTACATCAAACCGCTAAAGGCAGTACCAAGAGACACTTCTCCTGAACCTCAGAGACAGCAAAGAGATCAAGCTCAGGTGGCGTGGAGAAGGAAAAGAAGTATAAATGCAGATGTTCGCCACAGAAAAAGATGACCCTCCAGTACTTCAAAAGATTATAAGACTTTCTGTTGAATATCATTCACCAATTGTTTTGCACTGTTACCCCTTCTTTAGTTGATCTTACTGCTACCTCTTTAGTTTGTTGCACTTTTATCCCCTCTTGTTTTCCCATATCCTTTCTATTCAGTATAAACTGGGGGGTTAGGATGGGAAGATATGAGGGGCTGTTAAAATTATATAAGTCTAAAAATTCAGTTTTTCAGACTCACAGATCAACTCATCATCCCCAAGTATCCTGCCATGTCTCCAGTGGCAGGGAATCTCCAGCTACTCCAAATAGCATTTTGGATGCTCCTTACCTTCCCATCAGCTAGTGTCACCCTGATCCTTTAGCCTTCTGATGATTGTTTACATATTTCTACTGGAGATTCTCACGCATGTAACATAAACAAGTAGATTGTTTTCTCATCCCTCTCTGTGATGGACTGCTGGTTTGACCACTGGGGTCAGAGGGGTGTTCCTCTCATCCCCCAATCCTTGTTCACATTCCAAATCCTATTTAAACCCCAAATCATAATAAATTGCTCTTTCTTTTCCTCACTTCAACCTGACAGTGAGTGTGGTTTCTTTCGTGTCCCTAACAGTGACATCTGGTGACCGCTCGTGAGAAGTGCAGTGTGTGGAGTCAGCTTGTTCTAAATAGCCTTTTGCAAAAATGGTATTCCCCGCATCCGGAGTTGATGCGTTGGCTTTGGACTTCTGGGAAGGCTTGCTGGAGTGGAAAAAGGCTTCCGTTTCTGGCGACGATTTTAGGCGTTTGTATTTTTGTGGAAAACACTACGGCTTTTTCCCTGATGCCAGGAAAGCCATTTCACAGAATGTCTGGGGCCAGTTTGGCGCCTTCCTCATCCAGGCTTTGTTTGAAGGTTGCAATGCAGCTCTGGTGAAGTTACTGGAGGTCTGGAAACAGTGTTATGATGTTTTAAGAAGTTATGAGAACTCGGTAGCTCCCGTGGGGGCCTGTGTCTCCCCTCGGGAGTTTCCCAGCGCAGATGCTGAGGGGAGAGGAGAAGACGTGCCCCTCTCAGAGGCTGAGATGGGTTCCGAGCCGGAATGGGGGGAGGAATTTTCCTTTTCCCCCCAGAACGCCGCGATTGAGGATGTTTCCGTCCCTGGCGGCGAGCTTGGACCCCCGGGGGGGCGGATGGGCCTCCCAGCCAACTGGTCCCGGCCGACGGGCTGCTGGGCGGGGGCCCGCGGGCTTCGGGGGAGCCGGCAGCGGCAGGCGCGGCGGCCCCGCCCTCCCCGCCCATCCCTGCCCCCAGGAGACGGAAGAGCAGGGGGGTTGTTCCCCCCTCGGCGCTCTCCCGGCGCTGGGAGAGGGTGCAGAGTCCCTGGCTCGGCCCGCGCCTGCGTTGGAGACCGGTGCGATTCGATGTGGCATTGCCACCGAATACCCCATCGGAACGGCGGGTGCGGAGCTGAGCCTGTCCGATGGCGGGGCTGCGGCGGAGTCCCCGCCGGATGGCCGCGGCGGGGCCGGTGCCGGCCGCCGCGCCTGCAGAGATGACGGAAACTCCGTGGGGTGAGCAGTCCGTCGCGCCCGGCACAGGGCGGACGGTGCCCCTGGTGGGTCCCCGTGGCACAGGCGGGGCGATGCTGGCCACGGTGCCGGGCCCCTCCTCCCCTGCGTCGGTGCCGCTTGGCACGGCCGGTGACGCGGCTTGCGAGGGGGGGCCTGGGCCAAGCTCGGGACTCCTGCCCCCCACGGCTCCTCTCCCTTCAGTGCCAACCGGACTGCGGATGCCGCCCCCCCCCCCGCTGCCTGCCGAGGCTCTGTAGACGCGAGGGGTGGTGCCGCAGCTTCGCAAGCCGCGCCCCTCCCGGCGCCGCCGCTTTTTCCCGCAGTTTCTCCTCCGCCGGGCGTCACCCGCCCCGCGGGTGCCGCCCCCCTTGCTGTCGGCCGAGCCTCTGGCTGCGGCGAGGGGCGGTGCTGCGGCTCTACAAGCTGCGCCTCTCTCAGCGCCCCGTTACCCCCCCCACGCTGGATCGGGGGGGGGAGGGGGGGCCGTGTGACGGCCTCGATCCATTTCCCGCCGAGTTCACATGCCCCGGCTGGACCCATGGCTGTAGCAGAGTCCCCTGTCCGGGCTGCGGCGGCCAGCGCTCCTGCGCTGCCGACAGACACAAGCTGCGTTGGGGCTGGAGCACTCCCGGAGCTGGCGGGCCTGGCCCCGCCGCCTCCCACGGGACCTGGGGCTGCAGAGGTTGCTGGCCCTGTGGGATGCGCTTTTGGCACAGGCAGGGACATGGCCACCCGGAGGCCAGCGACTCCCTGGAAAGATCACGATTGCTCAACTTGTGCTTTTTGAGTCTTCTGTTCACAGGACAGAGAGCCGGTGGCGAGAAGACAGCTGTTCTGAAGCTACCGGGCTGGCTCAAGTTCTCTGGACTGCTGTTCTGCCCAGAAACTGTCCTGAAACGATTTTTACCCTGTCTGTCCCTGGAGCGGACATTGCAATTCTCTCCCCTGCTGCTTGGTCCCTGGAATAGACCTACTCTCAAGACAAATTAGTCGCCCTTCAAGACTTGGTTCAGGAGCTGTTGGACCAGGGTCAGCTGGAGCCCTCTACCAGTCCTTGGAACACTCCTGTTTTCTGCACTGAAAAGAAGTCTGAGAAATGGAGGTTGTTACAAGACCTCCGAAAAGTTAATGCCGTGGTGGAATGCATGGGGATGTTGCAGGCTGGTATGCCATCGCCCACCATGCTTCCCGCAGATTGGCCGATCCTCATTGTGAATCTGAAAGATTGTTTTTTTGTGATTCAGTTGCATCCTACAGGTATCATGGGCCAATGGAATGATGAATGGTCTGATCCCCATCAGCCATGAGAGACAGGCAATTGCGTTGTTTGAGCTGATTGCTCTATTTCAGCTGCAAATGACGGCGATCATTTTGTTTGAGCTCATTGCTTGATTGATAATTAAATGCAGGCAATAGTGCTTGCAATTGATGGGTGCAGATCCCACAAAGTTTATACTCTCGGTACTACGGGAGAAATTTGACTGGAGCTTTGCAAGCAGTGTTTCTCTGCAAAGTGCTCTGGAAAATTTTTCAGGGCAGATCACTTATCATCTGCCCAGCCATGAGCTATTGCAAGTGGCAAAATTCTTTGAAATTTCTTTACAGCCCAAAAATAGTCAGAAGTCAGTGCAAGGACCCACCGTCCTTACTGACGGTTCAGGAAGGACAAGAAAGGCCATTGTTACTTGGAAGGATGAATCTGAGTGGCAAGTTTTAGAATGTCATGAAGATGGGTCAGCCCAATTGGTTGAATTGAGGGCTGCCATCATGGCATTTCCAAAGTTTTCCCAGGAACCTTTCGATTTGGTCACGGATTCCGCATCTGGCTGACATGGCACAGCGGTTGGGTCATTCAGTTTTGAAGGGAGTCAGCAATGCTGCTTTTTTTCATTTGCTGAAGACCCTGTGTTGTGCCACTGAGGCCCGGGTTCTTCAAAAACAAAAATGGGGAATGCAGGGTGAAACCCTGCACAGTTGATTGGCAAAAGCTTTGTATGCCATCAAGCACCTTAATGGTGCCACAGAATTCTAAAAACCCTGTCATGTTGAAAGCTGGGACCATGACCAAATGAAAGGCAGCAAATGGATGAACCATCGAGTGACAACTCAGATGCAGATGATGCGAGTGTTCACTCCGATGGTCCCTCCACAAGACTGAAGATTGTTCATTTTTCTTTTTTCCTTTTCTTTTTACCTAATGCAAAAAGGGTGAGATGTTGCCCTGATCCTTTAGCCTTCTGATGATTGTTTACATATTTCTACTGGAGATTCTCATCCATGTAACATTAACGAGTAGATTGTTTTCTCATCCCTCTCTGTGATGGACTGCTGGTTTGACCACTGGGGTCAGAGGGGTGTTCCTCTCATCCCCCAATCCTTGTTCACATTCCAAATCCTATTTAAACCCCAAATCATAATAAATTGCTCTTTCTTTTCCTCACTTCAACCTGACAGTGAGTGTGGTTTCTTTCGTGTCCCTAACAGTGACAAGCTAGTGCATGGATTGTCCCTAAGCCCAACCAGAACATTTGGGTCACACTAGCCAAGACTTTACAACAAGACAATCTATGCCTGTCCATGGGCAGCATAGGCAACCCACTGTCTACGTGACTGGTAGGGGTTCCCTTAGCAGCAAATGAATACCCATACGCAGATAAGAAACCCAATCCAGTAGATGGTTGGGACGAGTGGACCAGGACCCTAACGCAAGCACCGGAGGAACCCCAAGAATTAGAGCTGTTAGGGTCCACTAAAGCTCATTACTGCATTCAATTTCAATATCAACCTCCCAACGAACTCTTGACCTGCTCTGAACTTATAAAGTCTGCCCATAGGAAAGATGTAACCTCATTTAACAAAAATTATACCCTCCTAAATTGGTGCAATTACACCAGCCATAAACTTTCTTTGTCCTCATTCCATCCCAAAGTACTGCCTCGGGGAGCGTTTCTTATCTGTGGAGACTGAGTATGGGCTGGGATCCCCTCATGCCTTCATAAGGGGGTCCCTGTAGCCTTGGCCAGCTTACTACCCTCACCCCAAACATAACTTTACTTCAGAATTGGAAACAAAAAGAGAAATTGGTACGCCAAAAGAGATCATATACTGAATTTAATGAAAATTGTGACAGTCAAGTTTTTAATTGGAATAACGGAAAGAGAGTTGTGGTCTCAGTATTTTTACTTTGGGTGGGCACAGCTAAGGCGCTCGGTTGAGCTTTCTCACCTGGAATGTTGGCTTAGTAAGCAGGCAAACACTACCTCCTCTGCACTCAGTGACACTAAGATTACCAGGCACTCAACATTGCAAAACTGAGCAGCAATCGACAATTTGCTGCTTGCTCATGGACATGGCTGCCAGGACTTTGAAGGGATGTGCTGCTTCAACCTTTCTTCGCACTCTATCCACACAAACATCCAGAAGCTGAGGGAGCAAGTGAAAGAAATTAAAGGTTGAGAACTCAGACTGGATCCATGAACTTTTCAGACAATGGGGATTGACAGGATGGGTTTCATCCTTTGTTAAAGGGATTTTTTGGGTTTTAATCATTGTTTTTATCGCCTTACTTATGTTTCCCTGCTTAGTTAAGTGTCTGCAGAAATCCATTGGGGAGATCTTCATAGTAAGAAAAAACAGGGGAGTTGTGGAGTCCCTGGAACCCCTGGGACAATTCCCAGGGTCTTGTCTTGGAAGGATAGATGATAGAGTCTTCCCTGCCTAGCCTGAAAGAGAGAACCTTCCCCATGGTGCTTTGCACATGGTGGTCTGCCCTGGTCTCTCCTCTCCTCTCCCCATGCCCCTGGTTCTCGTGGTTTCTCCTTTCCTTGCCTCCCTATTGGTGGTGGCATCCTGGGTGGCTGGCCCCGTTCCCCCTATAGGTTTGCTGCCCCTTGCCCTGCCTTTGTACCATCACTGTGCGCTCAGGTCATTGGCTGCTGACCCCTTACCTAAGCCTGTGCACAGCACATGGCCTGGTCTTTTGTTCCTGATTCCCTTTGGCACCCAAAATAAACCTCGCTGGAACTTTATCATACAAAAGGCCCTTCTTGCCTCTCTTTGCTGAGTGTAGCCATGGCGTGTGTGGATGTGTGAGCTTGATTGCTTTGCCTGAATTCCTCCCACGCCGCTTTTCCACAGGAGATGCTTATTAGGGTGTAGGTAGCAGCTACATCATCTAAAAAGCACATCGCTACACTGTACCTGTTAGAGCAACTACCAGCTTTTTTAAGAATTTTAAAATGTACATGCAAGGAAAAATTTGGTTGCTCAAACACATCAAAAGAGTACTAGTCTGGCCAAAAGAAATATATTTAAATATTCATACTAATAACTGCAGAACAGTTTCTGCACTATTCAGCCTTTTAGCCCAGAGAACAAAAAACAGCTTGACAAGAAACTAAACGGCAGCCAAAGTGAACTACAGACTTTTCAGAAATATCCTACTTGAAAATATCATCTACATAGCAGCTTCCAAAGGGACTATAAGAATACCTATACTTGCTTTTCCATTTCTCTGGCCTATCAGCCAGAAAAAAATGTTTCATCGACATGTTGCCACCTTGCTAATACTCTAATTACAATGTTTTTATAAGGTTTTTTTTTTTCATTATTAAGTAGGAACTTTACTCATACCATGCTGGTTTGATCTCTCATAGTGATCAGTGAATTATATTTTCAGTGAGATGGCAGCACAGGGACTAGTAATTTCACAGCACTATATCTGGTCAACATCAACCTGTGTTTCTGTGTGCATGGAAAAAATACTTGCTCTGATGAGATTTGTACTCTCCAGGTCCCTTGAGCTGGCTATTTAGACATCAAACTTTGATTATTATTACATAAATAAAATAGTACTTTGTCTTTATCTCAGTGGAAAAAAGTCTACTGTGACTCAGCTTGATGCAGGGAAGAACACAGTTCAGGAGAAAATATCTATGCCAAGAAAAGCCTTGTCTCAAAGAAAGAAAAACTAATGTCCTTATTTTGTTCTAGTTGAGAAATTTATAGATCAGAGAGAAGAAAAGGCTATACTGAAAAATTCACATTCCTTTCTTGCCACTCACTTTTCTAGTAACAGTACTTGAAAAAGTAATCTTGAAGTTTTTGCTAGAGAAAAACCAGGGGTTTTTTTACTTAAATGAGAACACAGCACTGAAAAATGTTGTGATGCTTACCGACACAGATAGATACTTAATCAGACATTGCTTAGAAATGTCATTCTCCTTCCATTGATGCAAAGATACTGCACTTATTTGAAAAGGCAATTGTGTAAAAACTTGTGCTAGATTTTTCCAACAGAAATTATTTTATCTTCCAACCACACGTAGAACACAGCAGTATACAGAAGCCATTAAACATCTGACTGTACCCCTATCTGAGAAATATTTTTAAATCATGGACTCATTTGTAAAGTCATATGATTTGTACACTATAAACCTCCACTTCACTGAAGAAATCCAGAAGGATTTTGAAGGTCAGATTAGCAGAGACAGTCCAGCCTCTCTCATTGCCACTAACAGGGATGGGCTTTATTCCCTAGTCTTTTACTACCCTAATTGTCACTGCACATAGTCCCTCCTTTGCACCAGAACTGGCTCATCCTTTGTGGGTATATTCATTTAAATAAGTCAACAGAAAACAAAACAAGAAAATAAGTGCAATTATTTCTGCCAGAGCTGGCAGGAAGCAGGGAAAAGAGGGCAAGAACAAACCATCCCTTTAGAAAAAAAAAATCCAAATCTGATAAAGTACCTGCTGTTTGGTCTCATCACACCTTAAACTCACAGGTTCCAACTAGACACAGGAAAGAGTGCTGAGTGTTTCTTTCACAGCACTGTTTGCTCTGAGACTTTTGAAGATAAAAATTATTACAAAACAAAAAAAAAATTCAAACAGGTGTTAGTAGCTTCCTAAAGTACAACTATATGTAATATATACTACTGCACAAAGAGTTATATAGAAAATGGCATGTGTGCCCTTCATCTATCAATAATTGGCTATTCATACATACTTCATAACATTCTTGTTTGGTTTGCTCTCAATAAATGTTCTTATAATTATATTTCCTACAATGTCAGAAGGAAATTAGTTTCATCCAAACAAATTATAAGGCCTGTGTTAAAGGACAAGCCACTGACTGAGCATTCTCATAGTGTTCAAGGAGTCGTGCACACACCACCTGAGACTAACTGCTGGGCTCAGAGTCTCTTCACAGTGGGTGGCTTCAGTGGGCCAACAGGGGCCCCTTTTGACTCCTTGCTCACACACACACACTTGCTCTTGGGCACACTTCCTCCTTTGGGCTCAACCTTAGGTTTCCTGTAGAAGAGTCTCAGACACTGGATTTATAAAAAAAAAAAACTTAATACAGTGGCACAGCAGCAGGTCAGCTTGAGCTGTGTGTCTCTGGAGAGGGACCCAGAATAAAGAGATCCCCAGAGTAATTATGCCCTTATGACTTGTACCTGCCCCTCAAGTATTCTTGACACACCTCTTGGTCCAATGGCAATTTTTGGTCTGGATCTTCTAACACTTTATTGGGTTCTTTTTCTGTGTCCATGGAGACAGGCCATTAACTGTTCAAATCTTGTGGAGTTGCAGCTTATGCTGACTGTTAGTCTCCTGATCTTCTGGTGCATCTGCTCACCTGTAGAGCACAGGAAACTAAAAGAAGCCCTAGACTAAGGACAAACATTACTTAGCAATGACTAAAACATCAGTGTGATCAGTATTCTTCTCACACTAAAGATAAAACACAACACTGTACCAGCTATTAGGAAAATTACTAAGAAAATTAACTCCATTCCAGCTGAAAACATGTCTAGGTATAAGTTCACAGCTTGCAGCTGAAGGCTTCATCAAATACAGCTACTCATGCTAAACAAGTAAACCTAAGCGAACAATATGCTAAACACACTATTATAGCTCTATGTAAGTCATTCTACTTAAAACCTACTCATTTAAGCTAGACAACTAATATCTCTCAACACCCTGAAATACTTAATAAAAACCAAGGCAGCCTAAACTTAATTGTTCATTGTTGTTTTAGGTGTTACTGAACTGATTAATAATAAAGAATGCCTAGCTTATATGATGCAAACCAGCTGTTTTTCTCAGAAGCTTATTACCAACATATTTCCTCATAACCAGAGTCCAACAGACCACTTCTTTTCCCTGCTTACAACTCTATCACCTCCTTATGCCTGTTCTAGCAACTGATCAAATGAAAAAAGCACACAATCTGGGTAATGAAGAATTGATTGTAACACAGAAGTCCACTTCATAGAATCTTCTCGAATTGCCCTCCTTTCCATTAAAAGCCAACACACATAATTCAATTAATTCACCAGTGACATTCTTGTACAAATAACCCATACAGATATCGTAGAATCACAGAATGGTTTGGGTTGGAAGGGACCTTAAAGCTCATCTTTTCCAACCCCTTTGCTATGTGCAGGGACACCTTCCACTTGACCAGGTTGCTCCAAGCCCCATCCAACCTGGCCTTGAACACTTCCAGGAATAGGGCAGCTACAACTTTTCTGGGAAACCTGTTCCAGTGCCTCACCACCATCACAGTAAGGAATTTCTTCCTAATCACTAATCTAAACCTCTTCTCTTTCAGTTTAAAGCCATCACCCTATGCCAAACAGCAAAATGTCTAAATAACTAAAAACTAATCAATCCAAATAAT
Source organism: Cyanoderma ruficeps (assembly GCA_008694505.1). NCBI lineage: Eukaryota > Metazoa > Chordata > Aves > Passeriformes > Timaliidae > Cyanoderma > Cyanoderma ruficeps. The sequence goes on from VZDJ01000115.1 coordinate 199,684, forward strand.
TAGACCTCTATCAGAAAAAACTATTTGGCATCCAAACAAATGCAGAAATACAAACACTCTCTGGACCTTTTAAATGCTGTCTTTTGGACTTGTTCATATCCTCCCCAAGATAGCATACATTCTTTTTTATTTTCTCATAAGTGTCACACATACTCATGCACTTAAAACAACAGAAGTGTGACCAGCACTCATTTAACTGAACTCAAGACAGCTGACTCAGCTCAGTGTGAATGTGTGTGCACAATGCTCTAGAGCAGATTTTTCATAACACTAAGACATCCCCACAGGGATACTGTGTAATTTATATAGTTTTTCTTTGAAAATTCTGCCCTAAAGCTGACTCACTAGCATACGATTCTACCTAAGGCATATCTCTGGGAGTGGAGCTGGTTCTTTATCAGATGATTCATAAATCAGGCCTGCTAGCAATCCTAAAGAATAGGACCCTTTGGAACAACAAAGAATTGCAGAGTAAAACAAAAGAAGAAAAGATTAAACTAATGCTATGTTTCAACCGGTTTTGCATAAATAAACAAAGGTTAAAAATAGGCTCCTCCTACCAAGTGCTCAACAGGCTGCATATATGTTGCGCTGAATTTTCTGCTTTCTGTCTTTGTGCAGAAGTTTTCACGCAGCTTCATGTAAGCAATGTCTATTTTCAGAATGTTTACATACTTCTCCTCTGAGAGAAGAAATGATTGATGGTGGTGTCCACCAACCACGTTGAGAGGTGGCAACGTGAAGTAGCCAATCTCTTGACCTCTGTACATATGTATATAAATGGAGTCAGATTTTGAAATAAAGGGGGTTGTTCCTTTGATCTGCCGCTGTGTGTGCCTGCTCATCTTTCTGTTCCTGAAGTGGAACAATCTCAGCCTCGCAACCACGCATATACAAGATATCCAAGATTGAATAAAAATTGCAAGTATATGTGTTAAAACAAAGCTTTGCATAGCATGCTTTACAACCTTGAAAAGCAACATTTTTCATTGTAAATAAGAAGCAATACTTTACATTTAAATACAGCTTTTTGCATTGCAATGCTTAATGCATGTATTCTGTTCAAATGAAAGATAAGTACCAGCTATGGGTTAGTTCATAAGTCTGCACACAGGCTTCCAGAAACCTTCACCTATTCACCAGCTGTGCTGAAATCGCATAATAGAAAAAAAAAAAAAATCACAGTCCTAGTAAAAATAAATTCATCAGCACACAGATAAAAAGCACACAAGGTTGGCTGGCTACACTTAGCCTTCTAAAAGTCTCATTTCTTTTTCACAGTGAAACCATATTTCTCAAGTGCGCAGCAATTTAAAGACTACAAGGCTCTCTACTCTAAAAATCAGAGGGGGCATATCTTTATTAATATCTGCTCCTAAAAATTTAAGTGACTCGCACTTAGATTTTTCATTATTCTATCAACAAAACCAGTGGCAGAAATCAATGCTAGGAGAGCCATGCTTTGTTTCTTTTTCTCTCTGCTATATATTAGTTTGCAGATCACACTACAGAGGATCATCATAAGGATGTGCCATGTTTTTCTAAAATTTTGAAAAATTTTCCCACTTTACCTATCCATTTCTGTTACTCAAAGGAAATGTATTCTGTGGTTCCTCTGCTAGTTCATGCTGTTTTATATAAATAAACCTCTTTTCAAGAAATGTTTATCTATTGTTCTACTGTAGTCAATAAAGTAATGTTCACAAAAAAAGACACATTTTAAATTGCTTGAGCATAATGGTAATAAATTAATCATACTTCTCAGATTAAGAACATTTATCCAAAATATCCTGAAAGTAATCAAACATCGAATTATTCACTAATAACTCCAGTTAGCAGATCAGGACAACTGCAATGTAACTTCAAAGTAGTAAAGCTATCTCAGTACTGCAGTATTCATTTGAGAAGGTCTTGTGCTGTCTCTCAAAAAAATCAGAGCTAGTCCACCACGGACAGGCACATATGTACATTTGCTATTGCTATTATTTGGAAATATTGAAACAGAAATGAGTGCCATGAGGTACAGGCTGCAGTTACAGGAGCCCTTAAGTTCATCTCAAAGTTCACTGACATTGTAAAGAGACAGAACTGCCTAAGTGCTGGGGCAGTGAGCCACCATTCAACTCCTTTTGTTATTCAACTTCACAGAAGAAAGCTGTGCACCTTGGCTAGTTGACTGAATGAGATCAGTCAGGGTCCAGGACAGCAAGGTGAGCATTTTGCCCAACAGACAGCAGCCACAGGCCTGCAGCAAGGGAGAGCATTGGCGATTCACCTGATCTTGCAAAACAGCTCACCGAAATTGCACAACCCTTGACATCTGACTCAACAGATAAGAGAGCTGTTTTGTCAGGTTCTCTGCAATGCTCCTTTTCAGTAACAGTTCTGCCTACTTAACTGACACTACAACCACCCCGGCTGTCCTATGGGCACTTTTGTAGCTCACACAGCAACTCACCAGCATCTCTCCATCTCTTACAGCTATCTAAGAGCTCAAGGGACTGAACTAGAAGTGGTATGGACTTATCCATTTGGTGAAGAGGAGTTACAAGATATTAAGCCACAACAGTTTGTAAATTTTTTGTGATCAGACCTTTTTACGCATATAAACACAGGAAATAAACAAAGCCAACTCTCAGGTATTTTAAAGCTTAAAATACTTTCATTCAATTCCAATTAATGTCTTAGCTTTAAGCCAGTATCTTCCTGGCATGTAGCAGTAACTTGCTCATTTTATAGTGTGTGGTTTTGATGCCGTTTTGGTTTTTCGCCTTTTTTTCTTTTATATGTTCTCTGTATTCTTTGCACATATATTTGTAGCTCTGTAGCCTATTCTATTACTGACTAGTTTTCCTAGTACTTTTCCATGGCCTTTCCTTAAGCAGAAAGATGCAACAAATTCCAGAGCTCCAAACCCTGGGGGGGTACAAGACCCCTATGCTATCTTAGTTCTTCCTGGCTACCAAGGTTGAGAACAACTCTTCGAGATACATTTTTGTGGACAAAGTACAGCTAGTGCCGAAGGGGAGGGGGGGGGCTCCAGAGAAGGGACTTTACCTGGGGGGGAATTGCATCACCACTTGTCCCACTAATTGGTGCTTTTTTGTCAACTATGCTGATTTGGTGAACTTATAAAAACTGCATTCACCCCGTGTGGGTGGGCTTTTGTGAACATCTTTCTATAACTGCCCCTGAAAGCCTTCAAATAAAGATCCACTTTTATATTACCTCCTTACTAAAATTATCTCGATTTTCATTTCCAAGTTGGGAAAAAGGCAACAGTTTAAGTCCAGCTGGCAACTAAGCACCATGCAGCCACTTGCTCACCATTCCCCCACCCCAGTAGAATGGGGAGGAGAATCCAAAGTAAAACTTGTGGGTTGAGATAAGAAAAGTTTAATAATTGAAACAAAGTTAAATATAAGAATAATAATAGTAAATTTGAAAAGAAAGTGATGCACAAAACAGTTACCATCCACTGACTGATGCCAAACCCCCATCCCCAAACTGCAATTAGCCCCCCTTCCAGGTAACTGCCCCAGTTTATATACTGAACATGACATTCTGTGGTGTGGAATCTCTCTTTGGCCAGTTCGGGTCACCTGTCCCAGCTATGCTCCCTCCCAGCTTTTTGTACATCTCCTCATTGGTAGAGCATGAGATGCTGAAAAGTCCTTGACCTGGGTAAGCACTACTCAGCAACAACCAAAACATCAGTGTGTTATCAACATTATTCTCATACTGAATCCAAAACACAGCACTATTACAGGTACTGAGAAGAAATTACCTTTATCACCAGGACATATGGTCTGGCCAACTGAGAGAACAGGTGACATGCCCAAATTCTACAGAAAGGCTGGAAAGGAGCTGTAAGCCAACCAAACCCTCACCTAAAGTCATTTTCTCATCCACAAGCCACTAACATTATTTATTTGTTTCTTTAATTATTAAGCTCATAGAATAAAATCTAAATATTGCAACATGGATTTGCAGTAGAATACTACTGAAAAATAAATGATATCAATACACTAAAGGCAAAGTCATACTGCATTCAAATTATGAAAATTTGACAGCAAGATACCAACTGCCGTTGTGTCATGGGGCAAAGCTAGGCATGTCCCAATTTAGGAACGCTGGAATGAAACTCAGGAGACGGCTGTTGCAAAAAACTCTCAATTTAATTCTATTTGATTCCAGTATTTATAGATATGTACAGAGGTCAAGGGATTGGCTACACAGGTCACCACCCCTTCAACCTGGATGGTGGACATCACCATCAATCATTTCTTCTCTCACAGGAGAAGTATGTAAACATTCTAAGAATAGACATTATTTACATGAGAGCTGTGTGAGAAAGTTCTACAGAAAGACAAAAGACAGAAAACTCAGGGCAACGCCGTTGGGCTGCTCTTGCCACCAAACCCTTGATCTTTTCTGACCAATAATAAGAGGAACCAATTAATTTCAGCATCCACCAGAATGTTAACAATCAATACCACAATCTTTACATGTCCAAAGTGCTCCTAAAGAAGAAAGCACTCGTGACAGTGGTCTCGGGACTCAGTAAGCAAGAAGTATAGCTTCATTGGAAGCAATATGCTACTTTCTCACCAAGAAAGCCCACCTGTACCCCTGAACCATACTCAAGAGCACAGCTAGCTCAAGATACCTAACCTTTGAGTCTATATCTTTACAAATCCTAACATTCTCCTCCTTAGTTGAGCTTTCCTAAGAAACTAATGCAACAATGTCATGGTTTCAGCTCAGCTATCAACCAAGTCCCACACAGCTGCTCTCTCACTCATGGGACTGGGGAGAGGATCAGAAGGGTAAAAGCTAGAAAACTCCTGGGTTGAGACAAAGATAGTTTAATTGGGAAACCAAAAGCCACGCACACAAGCAAAGCAAAACAAGGAATTAATTCACCGCTTCCCATGAGCAGGCAGGTGTTCAGCCATCTCCAGGAGAGCAGGGCCCCATCATGCATAAGTCACTTGGGAAGACAAATGTTGGAGTCCAGGGCATCCCTTTGGATGACCTGGGACCTGAGAAAGGGAGTTCGGACCCTGGACAGGGGGGTGTGGAGCCGTTCCAGGGAGGTTGGAGACCTTGGCACAGAGCCCAGAAAGACACCGAGTTTGATTTTAGTCCATGGGAGAAGCTTCCAACACTGAGAGAAGAATTAGAAACCTCAAAAGTGTGAAAGTAGTAGTTTAGTANTCGTGTCCCAGCCTCTGTCCGGACCTCGGCTGGGTGCGGAGCAAATTGTGAGATACCAAATAATAAACAGCACACGAGAACTGAAAACAAGACCTTGAAGGACTCCGTTTCTTTCTGCGACGCGGCTCGGGGGCTTTTAGAGGGCCAGGGACTTTCAACATCCTTGAATCTTGGCAAGGGCAGAGACAAACCCGAGAACAAACACCATCACTCCAAATGTCCCCCCTTCCTCCTTCTTCCCCCCCCTTTATATACTGAGCATGATGTCATATGGTCTGGAATATCCCTTTGGTCACTTGGGGTCACCTGTCCCAGATGTGTCTCCTCCCAGTCTCCCATGCACCCCCAGCCCCCTTGCCAGCGTGGCGGCATGATAAGTAGAAAAGGCTTTGGCTCTGTTTTAAGCCCTGCTCAGCAATAACAAAAACATCTCTATATGATGAACCCTGTGTTCAGCACAAACACAAAACACAGCCCCATACCAGCCACTGTAAAGAAAATTAATTCTACCCCAGCTGAAACCAACACAAACAAAAAAGATAAAATTCTTGTAGGACGCCACAGCCATAGACAAATGTCTGTGAGCACTGGAAGAATAATAGGGACTGTGGCACGGTCTGTCATGGAAGAAGAAGGAAGCCTGGTAGAGAAAAAGGACAGTGCAGAACAGGACTAATTTAGAATAAGCTTTTGACAAACAGGTGAAAAAATAGTATGAAGCAAACACAAGTTGGTTCAACAAATGATCAAAAGCTACTTTTTGTATTTAAAAAAACCAGAACTGACTAAGCCAAAAGCCAGTTGCATATGCATTATGAATAATGCCTCTAACGTGGGTTTTACTATCAGATACTTTCTACAGTATTTACTCCCAGTTGGCAGAGGTGAAAAAATTCAACCTCTACTTCAAGAAGATAACAGACCAGGAAACAGACATTTCTTTCCCATGACATACAGAAGACTTTGCATATATTTGATTACAGAAATTAAATCACAGTATGTAAGAGGATACCAAGTTACTAGCTGTAGCGGTGCAAAGTTCGGGGTTTTTCCAATGTTTTTTGTGTTTGTAATGGTCTGTCCCAATCCCCCCCCCCAAACCCCCCAGTGGTGCAACCTTGAACTTCCCTCTGTCAATCACCCTGCTAGAGTTAAAAGATTCTGGGGATGAAACCCCTGATTTGCCCAGGTAATTAGGTGCCACCTACACCTATTGTCTTTATAATACTGTACTGGCTAGTGGTCCCGGCCCTTTCCTGTCTGGAGACCTGCCCCCGAGGTACTTAATCTGGGGGCAGGGGAATTTTTCCTCTCTTGCACATGGGCTCTAGGACTCTCTCTGCCTTCCACCTACCCTGGAGAAGTGTACCTAGAGAAATAAACCATCCGAACCCCGTGGAGAGCCGCTCTCTTTTCTCAAGCCGCAACCATGCTTCAGCCAGAGATTCAGAACCTCCAAACCTCTGACATATAGATTTCCCGGGGCGAGCTTAGCCGGTAACAGCAGCCCCCGATAAGGGATTTCTATAACTAGCTACAAGAAGAGGAAAAGAAAATTAAAAGGTAGTTTTCAGCAGTACCATGCAAGTACTGATAGGAGGAAAAAAATCCAAACAAAGAAAAAAAACCTACCAAAAAAAACCTTACTTATCCTTAAATAAAAGCACCAATTACCCCCAAATTACTTTTTGCAGTATTGGTCTTGATTTAGGGAAAAGTGGCTCAGCTGGCAGAGCATTCTTAAGAATAAAAGTAATAATTAGCAACAGGAGACATAAACAATATATACAACTTCCCCAGCAAAAGGGGAGATAAAAGAAAAAAGAGCATCAAGTCTGGAGTATTGATTCAATCCCATTCCATTCAACAGTGTTATTATTGCTGTAGCCTGATGAGTTCCATATAAACAGTGCAATCCACTACAGGTGTTAAAAAAGCAGAAAAAACATCTACATCTTGTAA
>VZDJ01000115.1:206874-239858 GCA_008694505.1 Cyanoderma ruficeps
AAAAAAAAAAGGAAATCAAGTGTCTGTTATCAATCCAACTTTAAACTGAAGTGAGGTCTATAGCTAATTATTGAGGGCTTATGAAATTAACTCTGGCAAGATACTCAATGTATTTCCCTACTTGAGTTTTATGCTATTCAACAATTTATGGATTTTCTTTATTACAGTGAGCGGATCCAAAGCCTGTGAATTGCCTTTAAGATGACTTATTAATAACAGTAAGTGGAAATATGGAAAAAACCTTCACCTTTAAGGCTTTCTAAAAACAATACTCGAATAAATATATTTTATGTCCTCACAGATTCTGCATAGTGCTGATCAAAAGGTGTTACCAGCTCTGGAGGAACCACAGCTATTGACAACTCAAATTGTGTTTATCAGTAATTCAGCTCATGGGCAGTGCTACCCATAAGCCCATTCTTTCCCACAATGACAACTTCATTTCCAAAAGACATCTTATTAAACATGAGGAAGCCTCAGGCTACCAGCATTTTATTCAACTTTATTAGGAGACAGCCGCTAAACTCCCCTTATCTTACATTTATTTCCAGCCACAAGTACATGGAATTCATAAACAGCTTCCTGACCTACTCTTTACACACATTTTCCCCCTAAATTTTTTCTTTTGCCAGATTTCTTAGAACTGCCTCTGGCCAGAGCTAGCATTCCAAGAGAGCAAGAATCGGGAGAGTGCTGAAGTCAGGAGAATTACCAGCTGATAAGAAAGCCACAATACAAAAGAACAGCACTGTCTTAACCTTACCTGGCTATCATGTTAAGTTGCTTCTTTTTACTTCAGAAAGTTTGACAGTACTATTACACAGTAATACAGTACATAAAGCACCAACCTCAAACTGGTATAATGGAAATGCAATTGTTTCCAATGAAAAACAAATTATTGAAATGGTAATTGCTTCATCATGCAGACAGTTCATATTATAAAGTCTAGCACTTAGTTATTTCCAGCTCTGCTACTGAGAGTCTCTTGGCCTCTACCCATTTTGGATGCATGGAAGTGAAATCTGCCTTCTCTTAAATAAGTCTTGAAATGCTAATGACCAAGCACGATGAAACAAGACATTAGAGCAGAAACATAGCCAAAAAACCACTTATTCAATCAAAGTCTGGCTTTTTCTGCTCATTTCCAGGAAATTTTTAAGCATCAAAGGAGAAGAGCATTGTGCAGGACACTACATAAGTCTCACTGTAACATCAAATCCACATACATCGAAATAAAAATGCTAGCCTGAAAGAGTCTTCAAATACAAGTATTTTTTCTTTTGCCTTAGCTCCAGAAGGTCCCTGTTCAGCCAAGCTAGCTTTCTGCCTTGCCTGCTGGACTTCTGACATTTAGGAATTGCCTGCTCCTGTGCCCTTAGGAGGTAATGTTTAAAAAGTGACCAGCACTGATGGACCCCAGCACTTGCAAAAGTGTTTTCCCAGGGGACCTTACTCACTAGTTCCCTGAGCAGCCTGAAATCTGCTCTCCTCACATCCAGGGTTGAGGTTTTGCTGGCACTTTTCCTCCTGGCAACAGAGAATTTAAACTTGATTGCTTCATGGTCACTGTGGTCAAGATGGCCACCAATCACCAGTTCACTCACAAGACCAAGTTATATACTGAGATCTCATTGATATAACTTGGTCTTGTTATAACAAGATCAAGTTGTAACCACTTATCTCCCTAACATTTAGTGTTCAAAGCCCTTCATGATTCTCCATTATTTACTCTTGGTAATTCAATCTTATTTTACCTGATTAATCCCCACCTCCTCCACACTGTCAGCTGCCAGTGTGATCTGCTCATTTGTGAAATGCACGTGAACATCCTTCCTATTTCTCTTTTATCGGTTAGAGCAGGGCTTAGTTTCTGTGTTTTGTGATCACTCAATTGACCTTTCTTAACTGCCTTGTGGTTGGCATCAGGTTCCTTACCTTTTCCCATCCCTTCACAGTACCCAGTTTAATGTATCCACTCATTTCCCAGGTTGTTTGTGCACTTTAATTTCTACCAGGCAGGCAGACTGCATGCACTTATCGAGTGAAAGCATAAATGCCCAGGCTGTACTGCAATACAATATAATACACTTGAATGCATAAGACTACAGTCACTTTCCTCTTCTTGATTTCTCAGGAATTTCATTGCATCTCTTCATGTCAACCAGAAATTAGGCTAAAGAGCAAACAGAAATAGTTGACACATTATAATTAAAAAATAAAGTGTTTAAAAATGAGTCAGAACTGTTATCCTCATACTTGGGCATAAATACCAGGTGCCCAAACTCACGTACTATCTTCCATTACCCCCACAGTCCCTCCTCCTAATTCCCTACACAGAATATCAGTGTTACTGGTATATATGAACCACAAAAAGCACTATTTTATTAGCCTTTAGCAGCCACATAATCACCCCCTTTGGAGCTTCTTTTGCCAGCATGAAACTATGCTAGATGACTAGAGGTAAGAAATATTCAGAAAATTATGCTTAAAAATTATTGCTGTCAGACAGCTGAGTTCTCCACACTTCATCTCACTGTTTTGGTATCATACATGAAGGGGGAGGGGCAAGATATTTGGGCTTAGAAAACACATAACAAGTAACTTAATAACTCCTTAGAGCTTGTTAGAAACCTATTTGCTCTGCAAAAGGGATGTTACCCTCTTCCAGGGTAACAGGAGAAGCTGCACTGTTGTGACTGCATGACTTTCAGCTCTTATATCATAGAAATGGTCATTACAGGTGTTAACTAATGCAGAAGAACCACAAGATAAAGACCTCAAAAGAGCACCATACTCAGTTTCCATCTCAAGGTCAAACATTACATTTTTAATAGACTTTAGCAATGTAGGATACTTTAAGAGAAACATTTTAAATTTAATGTTTGTTTGCTGTTCTAAGAGGAGAGCTATTACTGTTTGGACTTAAAGCTTTAGCTTGAAAACTGAAAATAAGCTAGCCCTTGCCTATAAGTGAAACTATTATTTGGTCTTATGGTCTTGACAAGTACTAGAGGAGACTTAAAACCAAATAAAATCTTTGGGAATGGGAATTAAGAGAAATTTTACATTTTTAAAGAGATGCTCAAAGGTTCAAATATGTACTACTCATTCATTTTGAAAAGCTAGAATTACCTGACAGTGAAAAAAAAACCAAACCACAATACCAAACAGGACTGACTTATGCCATAGAATCTCTATACACAAGATTTTTTTCCAGCCTTTGAAACAGTTAGGTATTTTGTGCTGGTTTAAAGTGTGTAACTAGTTATAACCAAGACCTTGTTTAACTAAATTATTAGTTATTGTTTCACAAAGGTACCTACAAATTTTATGACAATTTGCCTTGTTCTGCTATTAACAAACTAATACAAAAATACAATTAAAAATTAAGGCAAAGAAAGTTTCAATATTGGAATTGGGTAATAGTTAAGTTATTCCAAGTCTCCTCAGACTGCCTTTTTCCTTCTAAAAAGAAAAATGTAGCACAGTTAAATTTTACATTCTCCACGGATGACTGTGTTGCTCAAAGCCACAACTGCAACCTAGATATTAGGAGCTCAAGGAGAACTCAGGCTAGATAAGCAACAAACAATTTGGAACTTTGTTCCACATAAAATATAGCTTCCCACAAGGTAAACAAAGAAGCAAAAAACCCTAGAGAAGCATAAAACTGAAGCAGTTTACACCCCTTGTTTTTCAAAGGGTTTTTTCTTCAAACAGCTAACATGAGCTCACGGCACTTTACAGATGTCCAAGGAAAGACTAAGTGGCCAAAGTTGCTTCCAGGAGCTGTGGCGAGGCTTTCATTTGCTGACTCCAGGCATGGTTAGAGCTGAAAAGCGGCGGCTAGGCTGGATCCCGTGGTCCCAGTACTGGGCCGGGCCGTGATGGAGATCACTATTACCGAGGCGGTCAGTACTGAAAGCTCCCAACAGACTCCCACGTTTCCCTGAAAAGCCCTCGGCCGGCGCGGATAATACACGGCACAAGCCTTCCCGACCGGGCCCCTGAAGGGTGCCCTCCGGCCTCCGCCAGCCCCGCGGGAGGGTGGGGAGAGTGCGAGGCCAATATCCGCCTCTCCCGTGGCTCCTCGCCGTCTCCTGCCCACGCGCAGCCGAGCTAACGGCAACGGCTCCGACGCCCCCGCGGCTGAGGCAAGGCGGCCCGGCCCTGCAGAAGCATGGAATGGGTGAGCCTCGGCCGCGCCAGCCCCACTCACCTGGATACCGCAATGACCCCTCCTAGCCTCCACCCGGGGGGGGTAGCAGCTGAGGCATGGGCGGCCGGAAGGAGCTGGATCTCAGCCGCGCGGACACCTCTCCGCGCCCCCAGCGCTAGAGAGAATGTCACCGGAGGCCACAGGGTCTGCATGTGGCGTCACTTCCTTTTTCCGCCACCGCCGGAACAACTGAGCGCCGCGTAGAGCAGCCGCCGAGCCCGTCAGCACCACCCCACGGCGCAGAGCGGCCGAAGCCCCGTCCCCTCCCTCTCCTACTCTCAAGCCCTAAGGGGAGTGGAGGGTGGGGGTTCGCCAGTGGTGAAGTAGAGTGTGTAACGCTAGCACAGTAGTCGGAGCGACTCACCAAAGGAAAAGAGCTGAGGAGGAAGCTGAAGGAAACAAGAAGAAAGAAACGTCTTTCCTTGGCGCAGGGGCCGGGCGACGAAGAGGGCTGAGCTCGGGGGAGACGCAGGTAAAGGCGTCAGGATCCTGGCACCGCAAACGCTGTCCTTGGTCTCTTGTCCAACGCTCCTTCTTCCTACATCACTGATCCTGGTGATCCTGCCTCTGCACTTCCTGACATCAGAGACCCGGGGACTAGGTGGGGGAAGGTGATGTGCTATTAGGGCGACATTGTAATGCATACATTAAGCATCCAGGTGTTCTCCGGTCATTAGGCGATCCTGATGGCCCATCTTCGAGGTTGCAATTTCTCTTTTCATTTGGTGATTTCTTTTCCTGCTGTCTGTCCCTTCTCCGATGTCCACCAGCTTTCCCGGAATTCGCCTTTTGTTCCATTCTCTATATTCTTTATATTACTTTATTTCCAGCACGAATTAATTTATACAGAGGTTCCCCATAACATTCCTAATTCCTGATCTGGACCTACAAATGCCTGGGAAATTCAAGTGTTAAACATGCATCATACAACAGAGGCACCCTTGGAGGATCCTGATCCTCCACAGCCACTGCTTCTGGCACAGTGGCTGTGGCACAGAAGCAGTCATAGGGTTGGTAGTATAGAAACATGTGCATGCATCTACCTGCATTGCCATCCAAATCATATATATTGACTTAGAAAACACAGACATCACATACTACCTCAGAAGAATTTATCATATTAGGAGAAATAAGAGATAGATTAAGGTAGAAGCAGAGATACATAGTCAGGAATTCATGATTATTTTTTAAAACTACTTTGCAAGATACTTCTCACCAAATATGTAAAAAATTTCCTTTGCAAGAGCATCAGCATCAGTGGTGCAAGCAATATTGGCAGTATCAGCATAAGCAGGAACACTCAAGGTGCTAATGAAATCTCCACTTAAGAAAAGATAAAACCTGCCCTGCATGAGGCTGCTGAGGGCTGTAACCCTGCTGGTCTGATTTCTTAGGTAGCTTTAGTTATGCACTGCAAACAAATAACATCAACCTCAACAACCCAGCTGGCTCTTTCTGGGAAAAAAAATATCCAGAATCTGCATTTACAGGGGAGGATGTGCTTTGGAGGCACAACTCCTGAAAGACACCTGGAGGATGGCATGCTGTTGCACAGGTGTTAGGACACAGCAGTCAGGAACAGGCAATGCGGTTTTAGACAGCATACAGAAAAGCACAGTGACACAGGTCAGGGCAAGAGCATCCATCTCAAATTTGAGCTCCTTTCCATTTATCACTTTTTTTGCAAAGAATGACAACTGAAGGAATTAGCAGGCTGGAGGCCTTTTAAAAAAAATGACCCCTTGTCTCCTGATTCTCCTGCTTCTTCTTCCTTCCTTTCTAATCAGTGATATAGACCTGTAGCTCTCCTCTCCTGCTCCAGAGGGGCCCCTATAAATCTATGGCTGGCTAACATTGTGTTGCGGTTCAGGATTTTTCCCTTTGTTTCTTTCTCTCATGGAATTTTTCCCATCTGTCGCTAAGAAACTGTTGGGCTTACACAAGAGAGATGGGACCACTGAGATATGTTTCAAAGCATGATTTATTGCTACAGTCTTATGAAGGAGTGAGAACATCTTCACAGCATGAGATAGAGGTCAGTAGTCCGTGGCCAGTGTTCACAAGACCACAGGTTACAAGGTCTTTTAAAGGTTAATTAGCCAATAAACTACTGCCACAAAGATTGTTTCTACTTTCACACCAATAGTGAATTGTCTTATATGTTTTTGCCACAATGTGGACTGTCTTGGGTTTTGTAACAAAAAAAAAAAGTTTATTCTATTCCATCCGTTAAAACCCGGTTGGAGAGGAGCTTTTTTTTTATCCGTTGTAACTCCAGGAGGGAGGGGGTAACTGCCTTTCTGATAACAAGCCAGCTGTTAAAACCGGGTGGGGCATTGTTTCTTATCTCTTTCCACCCTCCCGGGGGATATCTTCTGTTAATGGGTCACCAATGACATGACACATTACATCATCCTATTGTGAGATCCTCTACCCAGGGAAGAAGAGCCAAGCCATTTCTGCCTAGATAAAGAAGAGCCACAATGTCACCAGTGTTATAAATGAAACAGCCGAATTAATAAAAGTAAAATTTATTTTTCACATAACAGCCAACATGGAAAGCCACAAAAAAAGGTCAGTCTCGATCCCAGGATCGATACTGGGTGAACGCTGGACAGGCCTCTATCGCACCTATCTCCCATTCATTCACAAAGTCCTGCCACCAAAGGTCCAGTTTTTATACAGTTTATTTTTCCCGAGGCAGGGTGTCTTTGTCCACCTTTGCTCAGATTGTATATTCATGTGTCTTCTTTTGAGATTCCAGGTCTCCTGAATAGGTTTCTGGGCTGAGCTGATGAACAGATGAAATTTCCGAGAAGCCATCATAGATCTGATTAGACTTGATGTGTGGGTGTTCCCAGTCGTTAGGCTATCAGCGATGGCCCATCTCCACGGTTGCGATTCCCCTTTCAGTTGTTGATTTCTTTTCTCCCTCTTGGAGCCGTCTGTCCCCTCACGGGTACAGACCAGCTTTCCCGGAATCGGCTTCTGTCTTTTCTTTTACCTTTTATATTAGTTTATTTCTAGCACAAATTATTTTATACAGATATTCTACATAACACCAGGCAGCCAGTGTTCCCACAGGACGGCCAAAGGAAGACTGGACCCATCTCTGGACCCCTTTTTTGCTACAGGACCATCTCTACTTCCAACAGGACCACATCTGCCACTCCAGGAGGGCTTACTTTTGGACTGTTTTCCAATACCCTGACCAACAGGTTGTATTCTGACTCTGTCAGTGGTCTTCCATATTATTGCTTTTATTTCATTTTACTTTTTTTTCCCTATTCCTATTAAATTGTATTTCTGCTTTGGAGTGTCTCACTGGTTTTACTTTCAAACCACTACATGGATCTTCTTAACCAATCATATAATGACACACAAGCCTACTTGCTACACCTTAAAACTTTTTACTATTTCTGTAACTAGTTCTATATCTACACTTTAAAGCTTTAAAACTTTCCGCTACCTAGCTTAACATGTTTCTGCTTAAACTACAAATCCCTATTCTTGCTTCTGGTCTCTAAATCCGTGTCTTGGGTTGTGGAGCCTAAATTTTGTATTCTATTTTTCATCTGCTAAAAACAGTTGGGGGGTTGTTCCTCTTTATCTCTTGTTTACGCTGGAGGGAGGGGGGCGGGTGCCTTTTGATAATGGCCCAACTGTTAACACCAGGTAGGGCATTGTTTCTTATCTCTCGTCACGATGGGCCATTAAGACTCCCCAGGCTGTTTTCTTCCTCAAGCTGTTTCCCTTTCCCAAAATATACCCACATTCCATCATCCTATTGTGAGATGCTCCACCCAGTGGGGGGAGCCAACCATTCCTACCTGGATAAAACTGGGACTCCGGACCAGGACACTCTCTTGCTTCACCCGATTACCGGAGGAAGACTGGACCCTTCTCACCACCTCTGGACCCTTTTTGGCTACAGGACCATCTCTACCTCAACAGAACCACATCTGCCACTCCAGGAGGACTTACTTTTGGACTGCTTCCAACACCCTGACCAACAGGGCATCAGGTTGTAGCTCTGACTTTGTCAGGGCTTTCCAAAATTGTTGTTTGTTTGTTTGCTGGTTTGGTGGGGTGGTTTTGTTTTTCTACCACATTTGTATTATTGATATTTCTATTAAAGAACTGTTATTCCTATTCCCAAATCTTTGCCTGAGAGTCCTTAATTGCAAAATTATAATTTAGCAGGGAGTGAGGGGTTTACATTCTCTATTCTAAGGGGAACCCCAGTTTCCCTGGCAGATACCTGTCTTACTAAACCGAGACAATCCGAAAGCCTTTTCCAAGGCCTCAGGTCGAACCCTGTATTCATTTCTGTTTGGGCCTGCATGCACAAGGTTTCGAGAATTTTCTGTGCCTGGATTTCCCAAAATTCCCTCTTCTTTTTGAACCAAGAATACTCCCTTGATAGCTTTGTCAATCTGTTGTAGCGGTTCCAGCTACAGCTGCGGTGTTTCTGATACATCTCACCTACCACTCTGGGATTTTGCTTGTCCCTGTCATTCCAGCTTGCTGCTTCTGACATCCCTGCTACAGCTCCTTTTGCTATTTGGAGAGGCACCAGGACCAGCAGCCCCTGGGGGTTTGTAAATGAATCCCCTTTTCCATCTGTTCTGCCGGCACGCTGGCCTTTTTCCACGTGCAGAGGGATGACCGAACTGGCATCACAGTGCCCCCTGCAGCTGCGGAAGAATCATTGCACCTGCCCTGCTCAGCCAGGAAGCCACCAGTGCCCCTGTCCTGTAACCATACCTACACCAAAGGGGAAATTGCCTGACAGCCGAGACAAGGCTGTTACTGTGTTTCTGGTTTTGTTTGTTGTTGCTGTCGTTGTTGTTTGCCTTGTTATCCATATACATACTAGTAAAGAACTGTTCTTCCTTTTCCTTGTCTGAAAGTCCCTTAATTTCAAAGTTATAATAATTTGGAGGGAAGGGGGTCATATTCTCCAATCCAAGGGAGATTCCTGCCTCCCTTGGCAGACATCTATCTTTCAAACCAAGAAAGATTTTGGTACCCAATGTGAGGCCTGAAGGCATCAAGAGGAAAGGGTGAAAAAGGCATAACAGTTCCTGGGTAACCTAATTTTTTCTGTGCTGAATATAAAAACCTCATTAGGCAACACCATGTGGTCTAGTTTACCCTGGTTCTGGTAGCACATGGTTGTGTGTAGCAATGAGAAATGAAGACACAGACCCTCCTGGTTCTTGCTCCGAAGACAATCAAGTTTATTGCCTTCAGACAAGGCTTTATATACTGTACAAATATGCTAGGCTTTTATACTATGCTAAAAATACACCATGCAGGCTTTATACTGTCCTAAAAGTACACTAGCTAAAATTACACCTGTTAGCATTTTTCTTAACCAAAACAAACCTACATTGCCTGCATGCCAATACCTCTGTTGTTTTCCACGCATTCCCTTAACGAATCAGCACTCTGGTTACAAGGAGGTTACACAACTTATGTTTTCTTCATGCCAGCTGCACATCTCCCAAAGTGTTTTTTGTGAATGAACAGAAGTTATTAGAGGTCTGTAAGGTCCTTATTCTTTAAGATTTTTCTTATCTGCTACAGTTGTGGTGACATTTTTCCCATTTGCAGCTCCTTATCTAAACATGGGCTCTATGACTAAGGCTACTGTGGCTGTTATCCAGTTTGCACTGTGGGTCAGTAAGGTGAGGAATTAATGGATTTTTAATTTCCTGTGGAAAGTGGGCACATGGATATAGGGCTATCACACACTAAGTGTGTTTTGGAGGTTTCATTAAAATGGTACCTATTGTGAGGAAGTAATACTGGGGTGTAATACCAGAAGTTTTCTCCCAGCCTTTAACCCATTTCTTTCGGCCTACCCCTCCAGCTTTCAAAGGATTCAAATTTCCTCTAGATGCTAACTACATGTTACCGATATGCCTATTCTATTTAGCATTCAGAGATAAGGTGAGATTGACTTGTATAACCACCCTGACACCTACCCCAGAGACTAGGGATGCTGCCCTAAAGCCTGAAACTATCCCAGACCCTGACACTGCCTGACAGCCCACCTCAGAAATCACACACAGAATCTCACACACAGAATGACTAGCTCAGAAGAGACATCCAATATCATTGAGTCCAATCCAACCCTAACACTTCAACAAGACTATGGCACTGAATGCCACATTCAGTCTTTTTTTAAACACATCCAGGGATGGTGACTCTACCACCTCCCCGGGCAGACTGTTCCAGTACTTTATTATTCTTTCTGTGAGAAACTTTTTCCTAATATCCAACTTATGTTTCCCTTGGCACAGCTTGAGACTGTGTCCTCTCGTTCTGTCAGTTGCTGCCTAGAAAAAAGAGACCAACTACCACCTGACTACAACCACCTTTCAGGAAGTTATAGAGAGTGATAAGGTCACCTCTGAGTCTCCTTTTCACCAGGCTAAAGAACCCCAGCTCCCTCAGTCGTTCCTCATAGGGCTTGTGCTCTAAGCCCCTCAGCAGCCTTGTTGCCCTCTGCTGGACACACTCAAGTGCTTCAACGTCCTTCCTAAACTGAGGGGCCCAGAACTGGACACAATACTCAAGGTATGGCCTGACCAGTGCTGAGTACACGGGAAGAATGACCTCCCTGGTCCTGCTGGCCACACCATTCCTGATACAGGCCAGGATGCCATTTGCCTTATTGGCCACCAGGGAACACTGCTGGCTCATGTTCAGCCAGCTGTCACCAGTACCCCCAGGTCCCTTTCCACCTGGGCACTGTCCAACCACACTGTCCCCAGCCTGTAACACTGCAGGAGGTTTTTGTGGCCAAAATGCAGGACTCAGCCCTTGGACTTATTAAACTTCACCCTATTGGACTCTGCCCATCCATCCAGCTGTTCCAGGTCTCTCTGTAGAGCCCTCCTCTGTTCCACTATATTGACACATGGTCCCAGTTTAGTGTCATCCACAAATTTACTAATGATAGACTCAATACCCTCATCCATGTCACTAATAAAAATATTGAGCAGAACTGCCCCCAGCACAGATCCTTGAGGGGCACCACTAGTGACTGGCCGCCAGCTGGATGTAGCACCGTCCACCACTACTCTTTGAGCCCAGCCATCCAGCCAGTTCTTAACCCAGCAAAGAGTGCTCCTGTCCAAGCTGTCAGCTGCCAGCTTATCCAGGAGTATGCTGTGGGATACAGTGTCAAAGGGCTTGCTGAAGTCCAAATAGACAACATCCATAGCCTTTCCCACATCTTCCAGGTGGGTCACCTGGTCATAAAAGGAGATCAAGTTGGTCAAATACAACCTACCTCTCCTAAACCCATGCTAGCTGGCTCTGATACCCTGGCCATCCTGTATGTGCTGCATGACGACACTCAGTATAAACTCTTCCATTATCTTACTGGGTACTGAGGTCAGGCTGACTGGTCTATAATTACTAGGATCCTCTTTCATACCATTTTTGTGAATTGGTGTCACATTGGCCAACTTCCAGTCATCTGGAACCTCACCAGTGAGCCAGGACTGATTGTAAATGATGGAGAGTGGCTTTGCAAGCTCATCTGCCAGCTCCCTCATAACCCTGAGATGGATCCCATCTGGGCCCATAGATTTATGAATATCCAAGTGTCTCAGCAGTTCTCTGACTGCCTCCTCTTGGATAACGGGGGGACCATTCTGCTCCCTGATGCCATCTACCAACCCAAGAGGACAGTTGTCCTGAGGACAAACCATCTTCCCACTAAAGACTGAGGCAAACAAGGCGTTAAGCACTTCTCTCTTCTCCTCATGTGCAGTTACTAAGTTCCCTCCCTCGTCCAATAGACAACAAAGGTTGGTCTTACCCTTCCTTTTACCATTAATATATTTGTAAAAACATTTTTTATTATCCTTTACAAAAGTTGCCAATTTAAGTTCGAACTGAGTTTTGGCCTCCCTAATTTTTTTCCTACATGCCCTAGCAGCCCCCTTAAATACTTCCTGTGAGAGCTGACCCTCCTTCCAAATATGATACATCCTCTTTTTATTCCGAAGATCCTTCAAAACCTCTTTGCCCATCCAGGCTAGACATTTGCCTTGTTGACTCATCTTTTGGCACACAGAGACAGTCTGTTCCTGTGCCCTCAAGATCTCTGTTTTGAAGCATGCCCATCTTTCCTGAACTCCTTTATTTTTAAGGGCTGCTTCCCAAGGAACTCTCTGAATAAGTCTCCTAAATAGGCCAAAGTCTGCCCTCCGGAAGTCCAATGTAAGAGTCTTATTGATGTTCCTTCTGATTTCACCAAATATCTAGAATTCTATAATTTGATGATCGCTGTGCCCCAAGTGGCCTCCAACCACCA
This sequence comes from Cyanoderma ruficeps, assembly GCA_008694505.1. NCBI lineage: Eukaryota > Metazoa > Chordata > Aves > Passeriformes > Timaliidae > Cyanoderma > Cyanoderma ruficeps. The sequence goes on from VZDJ01000115.1 coordinate 219,432, forward strand.
CATCTCCCACCAGCCCATCTCTATTTACGAACAACAGGTCTAACATAGTCCTTCCCTTGGTGGGCTCACTCACCAGCTGCGACAAAACGTTGTTCTCCAACAAAAAGTTGTCCTCTAAATGAACCACTGTCCTAGGGTGACGTTATGATGTTTGTATCCTCAATCGTCTCTTGGGTTTGTGCTGGATGTTGCCCTTTTTGCCTTTGGTGTTGGGTCTGGGAGCAGAGGGGAGGGAGAGGCACGCAGTTTGTTTTCAGAAACTCTCCTCTGCCGGCTGGCCTTGAGAGTCGGAGTCAGCAACACACGGTGCGGGATGGAGAGATCTTTTTTTTTCTTCCCTTTTTTTAAATTAGTGCATTTGTAGCTAGCTGAGGGGGAGAAGCTTCATTTTTTTCTTTTTCTCCTGTTTTTTTTTTCCTTTTTTTTTGGTTTATTTTTTCCCCCCTTTTTTCACCTTCCCTTGGAACTGTTCAAATCTCTCTGGACTGAGGACCTGGGGCAGTGCCGTGGGGGCTTCTACCTGGAACCCACCAAGATCTATCCTGAGCAGCAACTTTTCCCAGCACCAGAGGGACTGAGACAGAGCAACCACCTCCAGGAGGGACTTCTTTTCTAAATCTGTCATCTCTCCAGAGCGGCACAAAGTTCTTGTCATCAGGTATTGTTCAATTTATTGTGCTGGGGAGTGCTTTGCCTGTTTAATAAACAGGGTTCTTTCCACTTCTCTGTGAAGAGGGGTTTTTTTCCAATCCGGTTGGAGGAGGGGAGGGAGGGCACCTTAGGAAGTTTCGTCCCAAATTTGCCCATAACCACTACAACCACCCAGATTGGGTGGGGGTACTGGTGAAGGAGATGCTTGAGATGTGCCAGATGCTGAGGGAATACACCTGAGCAGCTGGTGGAAAACCCTGTCCCTGCCTCAGAGAGGGAGAGTGATGGTGTAGCAGTGAACACACCGATGTTACAACTGTCCAGGTCCCAGCTAAAAGCTAAACCACAAGGGCAGCCACAGCCAGCAGCAGTCACCCCTGTGCAGAGGAGGAAGTATAAGACCAAATCAGTACACCCAGTTAATGATGATGAGGAACCAGGGCTCTCACAACCAGCAGGGGAGCCGGAGCCTGAAATCATCACTGAGTCCCTGTCATATGACAGTCTCCATAATCTGCAAAAAGATGTGCAATGGGGGTGCAAGGCTTATGCAACCTGGTTACTTTGGTTTTGGGCTCTTATGGGTACAGGTGTGCAACTGGATAGTGGCGAGGCAAGGTATTTGGGATCCTTGACTCAGGACCTGGGTGTACATCAGGTATTCGTAAGGGAGCCAGGGCCCCTTTCTCTCTGGGAGTGGCTTTTAATGAGCGTAAGAGAGAGGTTTGTTCACAAATAGAGAATGCAGGAGCACCATCATAGAATGCGCCAGAAGACATCCAACAGCTGAGAGAAGTGATAGTATTAGAGGTACTCTTTGGAAGGGATGGACAGCATGATAAGGACCCTGACAAGGTCAGGTGCAAAGGGCGAATGTTGTGGAACCTGGCAAATCTAGGGCCATCTCAATATACCATCATCATTGCAATGATTAATGCCGAGGGCAACCAAGACACAGTGGGTTCCATCGCCAGCAGGCTCAGGTATTATGAGAGTATGGTCAATGGTCCGCTGCATGCTCATGTTTCTGCTGTGGTTAAGGACCTGTCCTAGGGTGACTTTATGATGTTTGTATCCCTAATCCTCTATTCTGTTTGTGCTGTATATGGAGTTCTGTGCCTGTAAGACTGGTTCTGAGGGTGAAGCAGGGGAGAAGGAGAAGCGCCGAGTTTGTTTCTAAGAAAGCTGCCTGACTCCTATGCATTCCTTCTCTGGACTGTGTGTTCGGCTGAGGATCGGACAGACTGAGGGACAGAGATATTTTTTGCTTTTAGTTAGTTTGGCTAACTGAGGCAGACAAGCTTCCTGGACTGTTTTTTTCTCTTTTTCTTGGGACTGTTTAAACCTGCTCTGGACTGAAAAAACAGAGAAGCACTGGGAGCTTGCAGCTGCAGCCCACCAGGGCCTGGACTTTGGCATTTTCCAGCAGCACTGGACGGACTGTGACTGATAAGAGACTGAGAGAGCCAAGCTACACCCACAGCAAGGACTTTCTCAATTTGCCATCTCACTCCAGAACGAGAGGTTTTATTGTTTCATATTATTCATTCTTTATGCTTGTGGGCACTTTGTTTGTTGAATAAATAGTTTTTTCCACTTTTCTCTAAGGAAGTTTTTCCCAGACCAGTTGGGGGGGAGGGGCCGTTTGGGTTTGCTTCGCAGAGGGACCCTATTAGGGGGTTTTCTCCCAAATTTGCCCTAAACCAGAACAAGACCTCAAAGAGGAGTTTAAAGAGGAGATTAGAGACGTGAGGGAGGAGGTAAGGAAGAACACTGTGGCACCAGTGCAAGTCACAGGCCCCAAAGTCAGAGCTCAATGTCCCCCAGCTAGGGAGAGGGGGTATAGCCAGCAAGCTGAGCTGTGGTTCTTCCTGTATTATCATGGAGAAGACATGCAAAGGTGGGATAGGAAATCCACTTCTGTCCTGACAACATGGGTGCGTGAACTCAAGGAGGGAAATACTAACTGAGGGGGTTCTGCTAATGTGAAGGTAGCCTCAGTCTCCTGTGACCGAGCTTCCAGGTATAATAGAAGGGGAGATGATACATCAGATCCACTTGAAGATGTATGCCCAGGGAGGGAATGATAACCAGGGCTAGAGGGGCCCTGCCTCTGGTCAGGAAGAGGCACGGGAGAATCAGGTCTTTTGGACTGTGTGGATCCAATGGCCTGGCACATCAGAGCCACAAAAATATGAAGCTTTGGTCAACACTGGTACACAGTGCACGTTAATCTCATCAGGAAATGTGGGGGTAAAACCTGTTTCTATTGCTGGGGTGAAGGGGGGATTGCAGAATTTGACCCTGTTGGAAGCTGAGGTGAGCCTGACTGGAAAAGAGTGGAAGACATCCTATTGTGACTGACCCAGAGGCTCCGTGTATTCTGGGCATAGATTTCCTCCGGAGTGGGTATTTCAAAGGCTCAAAGGGACTCAGGTGAGCTTTTGGAATAGCCGTTGTGGAGACAGAGGGCATTAGGCAATTGAACACCTTGGGCTGTCTGAGAATCCTTCTGCAGTTGGGCTCCTGAAGGTAGAAGAGCAATGAGTACCAATTGCCACCTCCACAGTGCACCTCTGGCAGTATCGGACAAATTGAGATGCTGTGATCCCCATCCACAAGATGATCCGTGAGCTGGAGAGCCAAGGAGTAGTGTTGGAGACTGAAATATTGTAGTTTATGACTTAAACATTTTCATTAAGGACTTTTTCCTGTTATAGCAAAACTGTATTACAAAAGCTGAAGAGAAGACCACCACACTCTGAATGGGGCCCTGACTGAGGCCTTACACTGCTTACACTGATGAAAATAAGATAAAGTAACAACTCAGGGCTGGGGGAAAAGAATACATTCACAGAGCACAAGCTTAACACCTTTGAAGTGGAGACCACAACCCCAGGGCTATCAGCTGCCAGATTCGAACAGACCCTTGCACCAAAGGATGGGGGGAAAGAGGCTTTGGGTGTGTGCTGAAAAAGCCTCTGGTAAGAGGAAGTGAACACCCATTCTCCACTGTGCAGACCAGCTCAGCTGCGGGACCCCTTCACCCTGGGAGAAGCTGCATCCACAGCAGAAGGGGGTGTCATGGCCCATCAAAGGCCCCCCCAAAAGGGGTCCCCAGACTCTACACCAGAGCACTGCAACATGATGCAACAGATCCACAGTGTTGCAAGGGACAGTGTCAAACTGCCCCCTTCAAGGGAGGCCCGTGGGTGTTCCCACCTGCCCAAAATGTATATTAATCCACTGGATTCTATACTTTTTGGCGTGGTGTGGTGGCAGTGGCAGGGGACCCTCACCACCAAGACCAGATGGAGGGGAGCAACGAGATGTTATTGGAACCCCCAGAAGGGTGATATGCTTCCACCTAACACTTGTCACTCTCTCCCTGTCCCCCTACTCCCCACACACACTTCTTTCTCTATTCCTTCCTTGTTTCCTTCCTCTTTCTTTCTCCTTGCCTCTTTTACTAGGAAATAAAATACAGCAATTTTTTGGTACCAACATCTAACCCCATTTGGTTTTAATAATGTTTTTGGGTATATTTTGAACCTTCAAAGTTCTTTCCTTTTTATACACAGAGACTTAGTTTTCTTTGCTCCTCTGTGTTTAAACCATATCGTAACAGGTGGTCATCAAGGCCCATTGATACAGTTTAACACGTGGTCAGAGTGTTATGAACCATGTCTAAATGTATCAGTCTCTGAGGGTCCAGCCCTTGCAGAGAAGTGGCTAAAATCAATTAGCGAGATGGCATGATTGAGTGTGTCTTGAAAAATCAAAAAGGTTTTAATAAAGAAAGAAAAAAATACAAAAACAAAGGCAAAGCCGAGCACAGTATAGAGACAAGTCTCCTACTTGCTACAACACCTCAAAAAGTGTGGCATTTCTTTGTTCTCTCTAGTACTTAATAGTGTAGGTGGGTTATTTGGTTCTTGGCCCAATGAGATCAGCAAGAGGCTTTGAGTTACACTCTCAGAGCCCAATCCATACTCCTGTGCTGGCACTGAGACAATTACTGTCAGGAGGGTATGGAAAATTCTAGGTAAACTTCCTAAAATGTCTAGAGGTAAATTGAAACTCTTTCCCTATTTGGAAACACCTGCTGGAGGTGTGGGGGATGCTTTACTATAGCCCACTCACCCTTCAACAGCCCCATTTAGCCTGTGTACAAGTCTGACGGAGAATGGAGATTGACTGTGGACTATCGTGCCTTGAATGAAGTGACTCCACCACTGAGCGCTGCTGTCCCAGGCTTGCTGGAGCTCCAGTACGAGCTGGAGTCCAAGGCAGTGAAGTGGTACACAATTATTGACGTTGTCAAGGTGTTTTTCTCCATTCCTCTGGCAGCAGAGTGCAGGCCTCAGTTTACCTTCACATGGAGGGGTGGGCAGTACACCTGGAATTGACTGCCCCAGAGGTGGAAGCACAGTCCTACCATCTGCCATGGACTGATCTAGACTGCACTGGAAAAGGGTGAGGCTCTGGAACATCTACATTACATCGATGACATCATTGTGTGGAAGAACACAGCAAAAGAAGTACTTGAGAAAGGAGAAAAAATCATCCAGATTCTCCTGGAAGCCAGCTTCACCATGAAAAAGCAAAGTCGAGGGACTTGCCTGAGACATCCAGTTCCTGGGGGTAAAGTGGCAAGATGGATTGCATCAGATTCACACTGAAGTCATCAATAAGATCTTCGCAATGTCTCCATTGACCAGCAAAAAAGAAATGCAAGCTTTCCTAGGTGCCATAGGGTTTTGGAGAATGCACATCTCCAAGTACAACCAAAATATGAACCCTCTCTACCTAGTTACTCACAAGAAGAACAATTTCCACTCGGGCCCTGAACAGCAACAAGCTTTTGCCTAGATCAAGCAGGAAATCCCTCATGTAGTAGCCCTTGGCCCAGTCAGGACAGGACCAGAAGTGAACAACATGCTCTACTCTGCAGCTGGGAGCAATGGTCTGTCCTGGAGCCTTTGGCAGAAGGTGCCTGGTGAGACTGGAGGTCAACCACTGGGATTCTGGAGCCAAAGTTACAAAGGGTCTGAATCCAACTAAACCCCAACAGAGAAGGAAATCTTGGCAGCCTATGAAGGAGTTCAATCTGCCTCAGAGGTGATCAGCATAGAAGCACAACTCCTGGCACCCTGATGTTGTGGTTTCGGTTCGTTTATCCGAGTCACGGTACTATTTATGTGGTGGTTTCATGTTTGCCAAATTTGGGATAGGATTTTGGGAGAAAAAGGCGAAACAGGCTCAACTTAAAAGTAAAACAGATAGATTTTATTAACATACGCTAAGGAAAAAAAAGAAAGGAAAATGAAACTTTCAAACATCTTCCTTACAATAAACTGTTCAATTTCTTACTCAACATAGAGAGAAAAATATGATTTTCAGTCAGTTGTAACTATTTAAACACAATCCTGCATCACTTTGGGAGAGGAGTCTTTCTAGAGTTTATGGAGATACATGCCACAAGAAAAGGTTTGGTGGTTCTCAATGTCACAAATCTGCAACTGCCCAGAATTTTGCAGATTCTGTGCAATCCCACCCATTTAACAGTTTCCCAAGCTGCTTATGGGCCTCCACATGTTTGGGGGACTGTTTTAAGAATGCTGTTTTTAGTATAAAACAAGGGTTCTTTTTTTCTATCTTGAAAATCATCTCTATCTCAAAAGAAATAAAGACTTCCTTTTATGCTCAGGAGCCGGAGCATTAAAATCACTTCTCTAGAATTATCTTCATCTCAAAGGCTGAGACTTCCTTATTTTTATCTCAGGAGCTGGGGACTTACTTTATTCAAAATTCTTAATTAAATCTCATTTATATCAGTACACACAACCCTTTGGTTAGAACTTGCATTCCCCCAAACAGCATTATGATATTACAAGAAATAGTCCATTTCTCTATAGTTCACATCTACAGAAGTCTGGTCAAAAATGTCCACTTCCTCCATCTCTTCTTCTAATAGTCTTTATCAGTTCTTTCACTGGCTTCATTTTATGCTCTCTACGTTTTAAATCAGTCTGTCTTTTATGGAGGAGGGAAAGGGTTAATGTCTTTGCCCAGAGTCTTTTTTTTCCTCCTCTCCAGCTGACTCTTGGAACTTCAAGGCTGCAGGTGATGATGGGGGTGGGGAGGCGGGGAACATGGACCAGAGGGTCTGGCAGCCAAGCCAAGAGCATGGCCACTGGCCACTGTGGCCCCTGATGCAAGGCCAGCACTGCCGATCTGCAATCCTCTTCCTATTGNGAGGGGAGGACTGATGCCAGCTACTCCCACCAACACAAAGGAAAGATGATGGTCGCTAAGGGGTGCTTTCAATAGGAACAATTGAAGAGCTCTAGTCTTTGGAAACAGACATCTACAAATGAAAGACCATGGCCAGGTGGAGTTCAGGAAACCAGATCTCCAATTATAAGATAAAATCTCTACCATCAACAACGAGACAGCTGACCATATACCTCCCACCAGGCATCCCACCCTTCCAGCCTTCACAATACACTTAGATCGTCTGGAGGAACCCCAACATTTCACTAATCCGGAGGTCCCATTCAAACCTGGCTCCTGCAAAATTATAAACTCTAAACAGGGACTCATGTTTGATAAAAAATCTATTGTATCAAAGGGAAAAACCTAGCTGGGGGGAAGGAAAAGCGTTTAAGAAGGGAGCCTTGCAGAATGATGGGGAAACAGGCATCCCGGAGACCTGGTATGGGCCGGTCGAAGGTCTGTTTCCTCGTTCGAACGAGTTTGGGCTCTGCTGTGGCTGTGATCTTCGCAGGTTGTATCATTTGGTCAATTGTTATTGCATTTATTGTTGTCTTTTTTGTGTCGCGAATTCTTTAATCGGGAAATTAAAAGCTCTAATTTTTTTTATTCTCGTTTGGTGCACTTCATTTATAACACCCCCAAAATTTATTTTCGCGTGACAGCGAGTACAGAAACGAATCAGAAAAAATCCCAGCCACGATAAAGACCAGTTCGATCCCAGGAATCGAACGGGGTGAATGCGAGGCAGGCCTCTATTGCACCTGCCTCCCCTTCGTTCACAAAATCCCACCACCAAAGGTCCAGGTTTTATACATTTTAGTTCCCCCGAGGCAGGGTTTCCTTTGTCCAGTTGTCCGGGTATTGATATTCATCGGTCTTCTTTTGGGATTCTGATTTTTCCGAGTGGGTTTTCAGGGGGAACAGAAGAGATGTCTGAGTGACCATCACAGACTGTATTCAGTTTATCGGGCAGATGTTTTGATCGTAAGGCATACTTGCTGACCCATTTCCAGAGGAGCCACATCCATTCATGTGCTGATCTCCTAAATCTTCCTCTGACCTGCCCACCCTCATCTCGGAATTCTTCGGTGAACTGTTTTTTCCTGCTTTTAAATCATTTTATTTTCAGGCACAAATTAATACACGGAGGTTATTCACAACATAACACTCCTATTTTTCAGCCAAGCTGTCAATCTATGCTATAACTTCCTTAAAAAAAAAAAAGCCCCTCACATTCAGGCTAAACCACCACACCTGATTACTGGTGCTGGGGTGGATGTTTAAAGGAAAGCTTCTTCTACCCTCCGCACCACTGACACCACGTGGAGCGAATAGATTGCCCTCATCACACAGCATGCCCATATTGAAAACCCAAATCACCCTGGGATTTTGGAAATTACAAACTAGCCAGAAGGTGAAAACTTTGGTCTCACTAAGAGAAGCAGGAACAAATAACCCATGCTGAGGAAGCTCCACCTTACAACTAATTGCCGCAAGAAACACGATATGCTTTTTTCACTGATGGTTCCTGTTGCATTGTAGGGACAAATCAAAAATGGAAAGCAGCTGTATGGAGCCCCACACAAGAGGTCAGAGAAGCTACTGAGGGAGAAGGTGGATCGAGCCAAATTGCTGAACTCAAAGCCATCCAATTGTCCCTGGACATTGCTGAAAGAGAGAAGTGGCCAAAGCTATACCTTTACACAGATTCATGGATGGTAGCCAATGTTCTGTGGGGTTGGCTGGAAAGGTGGAAAAAGGCTAACTGGCAGCGTAGGGGAATGCCAATCTGAACTGCTGATGAATGGCAAGACATTGCCACTTGGGTAGAGGACCTACCTGTGAAAGTCTGTCCTGTGGATGTCCATGTCCCAAAGAGTCAGACTACTGAGGAGCACCGAAACAACGAACAGGTAGATCAGGCTGCAAAAATAGAGGTGTCACAGATAGATTTGGTTTAGCAACACAAGGGGGAGCTATTCCTAGCTCGATGGGCCCATTATGCCTCTGGCCCTCAGGGCAAAGATGCTATCTACAAGTGGGCACAAGACTGAGGGATGGATCTAACCGCAGATAGTATCTCCCAGGTTATCCATGATTGTGAGAAGTGCTCTGTGATCAAGCAGGCCAAGCAGGTGAAACCCCTGTGGTATGGTAGGCAGCGGTCCAAATATAAGTATGGGGAGGCCTGGCAGATCAATTACATTACACTGCCTCAAACCCACCAAGGCAAGTGCCACATGCTCACAATGGTAGAAGCCACCACTGGATGGCTGAACACCTACCCTGTACCTCACACTACTGCTTGGAACACCATCCTGTGCCTAGAAAAGCAGGTCTTTTGGAGGCATGGTACCCCTGAGAGAATTGAGTCCGACAATGGGACTCATTTCAAGGACAGCCTTATAAACACCTAGGCTAAGGAACATGGCATTGAGCAAGTGCACCATATTCCTTATCATGCACCAGCTGCTGAGAAAGTTGAGTGGTGCAATGGACTGCTTAAAACCACCTTGAAGGCACTGGGCAGGGGGACTTTCAAAAATTGGGAGATGCATTTAGCAAAGGGCACCTGATTAGTTAACACCTGAGGCTCCACCGAGCTGGTCCTGCCCAATCTGAGCCCTTACAAACAACAGATGGGGTTAAGGTTCCAGTGGTACACGAGAGGTATGCTGGGAAAAACTGGAAAAAAAAGGGAAAAACGATGCATACCTCAAGGGGACGTTGTTTTAGGAGGAAACATTGTCTTGGGGATGGTATTTTGTCCCATATAATTTGGGGGGGGGTTTCTTTCGTGTCTGGGGTGGCTGCTGCCCCCCCCCCCCCCCCCCTTGGCCCNCCCCCCCCCCATTGGCACTGGTTCCGAGAGTATCAGGATGAGTGAAAGCCAGGCTGGGGTTTCTGGAAAGAGTTTGGGATGGGGGAGGGGCAGCTCCGTTCTTCCAGGAGGGTTTTTTTTGCTTGCCACACTGCTGGAGTCTCTGATTAGAGATACTGTTGCTTTTGTGGCTTTTGCCTGTTTCTTTTTGTTTCTTTTCCTTCATAACTGCGACTGGGATTGCTGGCTTACTTCTTTACTTCCCTGCTGTTGGGGACCCAAGAGCCAGGACCTGGGAACACCCTTGTTCCGCACCGGGGACTGCCGCCCACCTCCGCACAGCCCAGACCCAGGGCCCAACCACTGCTGGTGAGCTAAGCCAGGGAGCAATTCTCTGCCGCTGTTTCAGAGTTTCTTGCTACACTGTGTTATAAATATGGTGAGCCAAATCTTAATCAAAAAATAAAATTTATTTTCTCACTACTGCGAGTAAAAATACAGAAAAATAATAAAAACACAGCAAAAACACAACCACACTAAGACAAATCCACCATAAACCAAAGCCACAATAAAGAATAGATTCGATCGAATCTGGGAAACGAACATGGGACCGGTCCACACTGGGTCCTCCGTCATTCGCTCCGAAGTCCTGTTTTCAGGGTTCAGTATTTATACTTTTTATTTTCCTCGAGGCAGGGTCTTTCTTTGTCCGTGGTCGGATTATGATATTCATAGGCTTTCCTTTTGGGATTCTGACTTATTCCTGAGTGGAATTATAATGGTGTCTGAGGATTAACTTTAAATCATATTGAAGTTTGGAGTGGGGTTCCTTCGGCAGACAGGGAAATGTCTATTGGAGGGCCAAAGCCGTCTCAGAGCTGATGGCCCGGTCATTGAAGGAGTTTGGTTCAACCGAAATCTTTCTTTTCAATTGTTGATAGCTTTAGATATTCCTTCCTCAGCTCTGTCTCCTCCTCCGGTGATTCTGCCAATGCATTCCTTCCTGCCTGTAATTCTTTTATTTCTTAAGCACAAATTAATATACAAGGCTTATTTACAACAACTGTAACCTGACACCCATACACCCTGCGGCTTTGGGCATGGCCCTGGAGTTTCTGCTACATTTTGTTCATCACTCTCGGGGTGAGCCAGCCCCTATCATTCCAGCTCGCTGCTTCTGAGGTCCCTGCTACAACTCATTTCACTATCCAGAGTGGCACTGGAATCGACTGCCCCTGGGGGTTTGTAAAGGAATCCCCTTTTCCATCCGTTCTGCCGGCACGCCGGCCTTTTTCCAAGTGCAGAGGGATGACCGAACTGGCATCACAGTGCCCCCTGCAGCTGCGGAAGAATCATCGCACCTGCCCTGCTCAGCCAGGAAGCCACCAGTGCCCCTGTCCTGTAACCATACCTACACCAAAGGGGAAATTGCCTGACAGCCGAGACAAGGCTGTTACTGTGTTTCTGGTTTTGTTTGTTGTTGCTGTCATTGTTGTTGTTTGCCTTGTTATCCATATACATACTAGTAAAGAACTGTTCTTCCTTTTCCCATATCCTTGCCTAAGAGCCCCTTAATTTCAAAGTTATAATAATTTGGAGGGAAGGGGGTCATATTCTCCAATTCAAGGGAGGTTCCTGCCTCCCTTGGCAGACACCTATCTTTCAAACCGAGACATATTGTCCCAGTTTTCAAGAAGGGCAAGAAGGAGGCTTCCAGAAACTACAAGCCTGTCAGTCTTACTTCAGTGCCTGGTAAAATCACAGAAAAGATTATTCTGGGAAGTATTGAAAAACACAGACAACAGAGTCATCAGTCAGAGCCAGCACAGCTTCATGAGAAGAAAGTCCTGCTTGTTGAAACTGATTTTCTTCTACAACAGGTTAACCCACCTAGTTGATCAAGGGAAGCCAGTTGATGTAATATTTTTGGATTTCGGTAAAGCTTTCAATACTGTCTCTCACCGTATCCTTCTGGACAAAATGTCCAATGCACAAATGGATAAACACATTATGTGATGGGTGAGTAACTGCCTCATGGGTTGGGCACAAAGGGTTATAGTGAATGGGGTGACATCAGGCTGGCAACCTGTCACTAGTGGGGTTCCACAGAGGTCTATCTTAGGCCCTGTGGTCTTCAACATCTCCATTACAAAATTGGGCTTGGGACTGGAAGGAATACTAAGTAACTTTGTTGATGATACTAAGTTGGGAGGAGTGGTTGACTCCCTTGAGGGCAGAGAGACTCTGTAGAGACACCTCAAAAATTAGATAGATGGCCAATCACTAATCTTATGAAAGGGACCTGGGGTTCCTGATCAATGACAAGTTGAATATGAGACAGCAGTGTGCCCTGCCATCCAGGAGGGCCAACTGTGTCCTGGGGTGCATCAGGCAAAGCATTGCCAGCCAGTCAAAGGTGATTGTCCTGCTCTGCTCTGCACTGGGGCAGCCTCACCTCAAGTGCTGGGGCAGTTTTGGGCACCACAATATAAAAAAGACATTAAGCTATTAGAAAAGGTCCAAAGGAGGGTGATGAGGATGGTGAAGTGTAGCAAATAAGGATAACAGACCACCACTTTGTCATCTAGCAGGATCATCTTTATTAAACACACATGATTTTTATATGTTTCTTGTTTGTACAAGTTTTAGGATCAACTACCCAGCCAGCCAGCAGGAGAGAGAGAGCAACCACACAAAACCAAGAAGAGTAGAGCCAATGTTTCTAGCTCTTATCATTCATCCCACAGACATTCACAGCCCAGTTTTCTGGGTTGTACATCAAAGCACAGGTATTTATGACTGGACTTGATCCCTTGGTATGTGCTTTCCCATAGGAGAAGAGCTGTTAATCAAGGTCAGGATAGCCCAAGCAGGCCACTGCTTCTACATCTCCCCCTTCTTTGTTTAAGGAGGAATCAATCACAAAGGCAGCCATCACATTTGCTTCTGCCTTTTTGCTGATTGAAAACAGTCTCCAGAGGAAAAAGAAATCCTGCAACAAGAATTAGAAAGAGATCCATCCCCAAAGTGCCAAACAGCCATATGCATTAATTCAGTCCCTTAAACCAAGACTTCAGGTTAAGCCAGGCAAAGCTGTTAGCAAGTGTATCATAGAAACTTTGTGCAGATATGGTTTGAAGTTTTTGAGATTCTTTCCTAATGCTATCTCTTAATGCATTTCTGTTTTTATCCATATTTATAGACAATTACCCTTTTCGATGAGCCTTCACCTTATCCCAGGAAGTTTCAGAACTCTTTCACTCTACAGGGGTAACACGTTAGCATAGGTGTGCTGCTAATCACAATGAAGGCATAAGCAAGTATTTAGGGCATCTTGTTTTTCTCCTACCCACAGCAGAGCAGCCTCAAGGGCATCTAAGCGTGACAATATTTGTTGATCAATTACTGTTTGCATTTATAGTCCCTCTGTGAAATTACTCCTTAAAGAACTAACTTCATGAGCTATTTTTACTGATTCCATTAAGGCAGCAATAGCAATAGTAGACGAAACTAAAATAACAATAGCAGATACAATCAAAGTAATAAACCAAAAAATAAATCTCTTAGTTCATTTGAATTCCTTTGAAAACAAGTGCTTTAGATACATGACTCCTGATTCTCCCTCCCATTCCCGTGTAAGATTCACAGGAATCCACAGTTCCACATGCTGATGTAGGGGTAAGAGATTGTGAGGAAACTGCAGGCCTGAAAAACCCTGGGAAGCACAGAAGAAAGAAGATTACACACGATCTGTAAACAGGAGAGTTGTCCTGTTTCTTCAAAGCCTATAAACCTTGAGAAAAATAAGACTGTTAGGCCATCAGATTTATTACAGGCCTGCAGCTGGGTTGCATACAAAGAACTGAACAGAGATTCTCACACTAAGAGTATAAGTACTCTTAACTCTGCAATAAACAGATTCATTTACTCTCAGCTTGTGAGTCTCACATTCATTCCCTACAAATGACCTCCCAATTAATAAGGACATCATTACTACTGATGTGATCCAGTCTGGTGAAGTACCCTGACAGAACCAAGCATGTGTGTGTTCAGCTGATCACCAAGACTGCCTTTCATTGCTGGCTATAGAACACGTTAGCCTTTGTGAGTGGTCAGGAAGCATTTCTTATAATGGGGCAAAGCACAACGAAATCCCAAAAACTGCATAAAGACTGTCTGTTGCACATCACCAGGGAACAGGGATATAAACTGCAACCCCAAAGCCTCATCCAGATACTTATACGGGTCAGACAATTTTGTCCTTGTGTATTGGTTTTTGGTAGCAGGGGAGCCACAAAGATGGCTCCTGTGAGAAGCTGCTGGAAGCTTCTCCCATGTCCGGCAGAGCCAATGGCTGATGGCTCTGAAGATGGACATGCTGCTGGCCAAAACTGGGCCAATGAGAGAGGTTGGTAACGCCTCTGTGATGACATGTTTAAGAAGAAAATCAAAACAAAAGTCATGGGGTTTGCTTCAAGTCAGAGAAGAGGTGGAGGTGAGGACATGTGAGGCAAAACAACACGCAGACACCAAGGTCAGTGGAGAAGGAGGGGGAGGAGGTGCTCCAGGCACCAGAGCTGAGATTCCTCTGCAGGATGTGGTAAAGACTATGGTTAGGCAGGCTGTCTCCCTGCAGCCCATGGATCCACGGGGAATGCAGAGATCCATCCAAAGCCCGTGGAGGAGATGCCCATGCTGAGTGGGTAGATGCCTGGAGGAGAGGCTGTGATCCAGTGGAAGACCCAGAGGAGAGAGGAGGCCCCTGCTTCCAGGCTGGAGCAGCCTGTCCTTGGAGGACTGCATCCCATGGGAAGAGAGACCCATGTCACAGCAATTTTAGGAGGACTGTTCGCCCGTGGGAGGGGCTCACGTTGCAGCAGGCGTGGTATGGCTGCTGCTTTTGATAGTGGACTCACCTGAGAGAAGTTTGCAGAGAAACATCTCCAGTGGAAAGGGACCCTACAGTCTCACAGGGGAACGACTCGTCTCCTGGAGCAGCAGAAAAAAAATCTCAGATAATGAACTGACCAAAACTCTTATGCCCTGTCTCCCTGTGCTGTTGGTGGGAAGGAGGGAAGGAATGAGGGGGGAAAGGTGTTTTAAGGGTTTATTTTATTTCTCATTATCCTCCTCTGATTCTGTTAATAATAAATTCACTTTGCAACTTAAGTTGAGCCTGTTTTGCCCTTGGAGTGTTTTCTCACGGTCCTTATCTCACTCATGAAGTGTTCGTTAATTTTTTTACCCCTCCTTTGCCCAACTGTGGCGGGGAGGGTGAGCAAGCAACTCTCATGGGTGCCTGGCATTGGGCCAGTGTCAAACCACAACACCCTGGTACCCATCAAATGGTTCCTATGATCTTACTGGCAAAAGGTCAATGAATGTCTACAAACCCACCAAATTTCTCATCACTGTGTTCACCCTGATGATATTATTACTTGACATGTGGTATACTCGGCTTTGCAACAATTTAAGGACTCAGACAACCTCCTTGCAGATGGTCTGCCTTCATCACTGTCAGATACTGTTGCTTTTGTTAATGAAACATCACCTGAAGAAAATGATCCAGAGAAAAGGGATCCATTTGATCCCGGTCCTATTGATTCTGGACGAGAATCAGATTTATATCCTTCTGTAGCCCCAGTACATGCTATGGCAGCAGCTGCTCCTAGTGCAAAAGAAATACTACAAACAGCATGCAAAAAAGCTGCAGCAAATATTTCACATATTCCACCACCCTCTTATACCTCGTCCTATTACTGCAGCAGAATTGGAGAATCTGTTCAGGGATTCACTGTCATTTCAAATTGCCCTTGCGGACTATAATGGACAATTTTTTCACATGTTACCTCAACATGCCATGCTGCAATCCTTCAAGGAACTCCCCTTTCAACAAAGATGACTACAAATGAAAACTCCACTTCCTGATGCAAAGACTGCTTGCACTGATGGATCAGGAAAGATATACAAAGCTGTCACCCGGTAGAAAAATGATAAGGAAGAGCGGGAACATTTGATAACCTTTCATCCTGGATCTACACAATTGATTGAACTGGCAGGTGTGGTAGAAGCATTTCACCTTTTTTCACAGGAACCTATTAACATTGTTTGTGATTCTCTTTATGTTACAAAAATTGTTGAGAAAATTGAGCACTCATTCCTGAAGGAAGTATCTAACAAAGATCTTTTTGTGTTATTAACCACTCTATACAACTTCTTGCTTCACAGGTCTCATGAATATTACATTCTGCACCTTAGGTCACACACCACTCTGCCTAGACCTATAGTGGAAGGTAATGCAAGGGCGAATGCCCTCACCATGGCAGTCACTATACCACAAAAGTTAGGGCAGGCAAAACTTTCACATTATTTCTACCATCAAAATGCCCAAGCACTAGCTAAACTATTCGATCTAACTTTGCCACAAGCACGGGATGTAATCAATACATGCTCACAATGTCTTTCTTTGCCACTAACATTAGGTACAAACCCACGGGGGTTGAAACCTAATGACATTTGGCAAACAGATGTAACACACATACTGAGCTTTGGGACTTTTAAATATGTCCATGTTTCTATTGATACCTCTTCAGGATTCATAGTAGCAATAGCACACAAAGGAGAAATCGAGAGATGCCACCTGACATTGGCTCCATGCCTTCAGCATGATGGGAGTGCCCCAACAGATAAAAACAGATAAGGAACCCACATACACATCTCATTAAACACAAGAATTCTTCCACACTTGGGGTATCAAACACGTCACATGTATTGCCCACTCCCCAACAGGGCAAGCTGTAGTGGAAGGGGCACACGATACATTGAAAAACATGCTGCAAAAACAAAAAAAAGGGGAACCCAGTAGGTGTGCTGCCTCAAGAGCAGCTTGACAAAGCAACCTATGTTTTAAATTTTTTGAATGTCTCCACTAGAGATGACTTAACTGCACATAAAAGGCTCCTGGGTCAGACTGCTGATGGAGAAAGAGTTCACCCAGAAGTTACATACAAGGATGTACATAGCAGTTAGTGGAAAGGTCCAGTTCCACTGTTAGCTTGGGGAAGAGGCTATTGGGTGTGCTTCTTTACCTATGGGACCATATTGGCTCCCAGTGAGATACATCAAACTCAGCCAAGGACGACAACAGTGAATCTTGTCATCTTTCTACTGCTATACTGCTATCAAGTGGCAGAAGGAGGGATCTACTGGACCCACATTATTCAACCTTCACTGTTTCAGCCTCTGACTTGGTGGGATCCACAGCCTCCCCTCAGCAACAATGGAATGGAATAGGTAGGAGGAACTTGGCTACCTCCCCTAGATCAGGATATTGTAGATATGTATTGTATTAACACTACTTTTGTTACTGATTTACAGCCTATATGCTTAACATGGAATCAAACAAGTACCTATTTACCTCTGTGCTAACTTTTCTATGCAATTGCATTTAATATATGTACACTCAGACAATGCAGGAAAATTGATTGCTATTACATTGCCATTCTATCTCCAGCAAATTTGTGGATGCCACTCCACCTCATTTCCCCAAATGTTGTTTTACACCCATCTCCAATGTACAGTGGTTGGAATGGACATCCTGTATAGGACAACGACCACAACAATTCCTACAGTATGGGAGGGTAATTGATTGGGGATCACGTGCTATCCTTAGAGAAAGTGGGACCAATACAACCATTCTCCCATCCCAAAAGGCAAACCACAGTATTGTTTGGCATGATGGTGTGATAGCTGGATCATTAATTCAATATTATTTAGGTAATAATCAGTCCCATGTGCAAAAACATTTGTGGGAAATACTGTTACCTGCTTTTGGCAATAGGATATACTAAGTAAAATTAGATAAGAATGCTACAGTTGCTAATTTAACACTGATGAAGGAGCAATTACTAATTGTCTTGGTTTGGAAAGACAGGTGTCTGCCAGGGAAAGCTGGAGCTTCTCTTGGAATGGACAATGTAAACCCCCTCCCTCCAAATTATTATAATTTTGCAATTAAGGGGACTTTCAGGCACAGATATGGGAATAGGAATAACACTTCTTTACTAGGAATATTAAATATACAAATGTAGTAATACAAAAAAAACCAAGCAAACAAAAATCCTAGAAACGCTGGCAGAGTCAGAATAAAACCTGACACCCTGTTGGTCAGGGTGTTGGGAGCAGTCCAAATAAGTCCTTCTGGAGTGACAGATGTGGTTCTGTTGGAGTAGAGATGATCCTGTACAAGGGTCCAGTGGTGGCGAGATGGGTCCGGTCTTCCTCTGGGAATCCAGTGGAAAACAGGCTGCTCTGCTGTTCTGAATCTCAGCTTTTATCCAGGTAGGAATGCTTGGCTCCTCCCACTGGGTGGAGCATCTCACAATGGCATGATGTAATTTTATCAGTCATGTGGTAAGCCTTAATGGCCCATGAACAGCAGATATCCCCCAGAGGGAAGATGGGTTGTGGAAGAGGTAAAGAAACACTTCTCCAACTGGTTTTAACAGCTGGCCCATTAGCAGAAAAACACCTGCCCCCTCCCCCCAGAGTTATGAGATAAAGAAAAACAACTTTTCAACTGGTTTCAAAGAATTGGGAATAGAATACATCTTGCATTGCAACCCAAGACACTAATGACTTCCACTTCACACCCATGTGTTTTTGCTTTAGCTAATGATTTTTTGATAGATTATAGAAATGTTTTGTATTTTTTATCTGATGATGTGTTTATTTTCAAATAATGCATAACCTATGAATGTCACCCTAAGCTTTCTTGCCTTGTGAGTGTTTGCAATTTTGTAGTGGAGATTCTCACGCAGCTTTATGTAAACTATGTATATATTTAGAATTATCTATTTTGTTTACATATTTCTCCTCTGGGAGGAGAAATATGATTGATGGTGATGTTCACCTACGAGGTCGGAGAGGTGGCAACCTGTGTAGACAATCTTTTGCCTTCTGTAAAAAGTGTATATAAAATGGAGTCAGAAAAATTAAAATAGAATTTTCCTGCCTGACTTTCTGCTGTCTGCCTCATCCTTTGTGTGTCCCATACTGTGATAAATAAGCCCAAGTTAGATTTTTCTGAAATAAAAAAAGGTCCCGATGATCCATATATAAAGTTTTTGGACCATTTAAAATTAGCTTTAGACAAGCAAGTGGTTCTAGATCAGGCAAGCAAAGAGTTATTAAAACGCTTGGCAATTTCTAATGCAAATCCAAGCTGCAAAAAGATATTACGTGCACTTCCTCAAGACCCAGAGCCAATAATAGCTCAGTTAGTCGAGGCTTATAACCGCATGAACGCCCCCGAGCATGCAGCAGCAATACAAGCCGAGGTCCTACCTAATGCCGTAACATCAGCACAGAAAGACACTGTAAAACAGCAGGAAAAAGCAATAGAGGCCCAAGCTCAAACATTAGCAGAAGCTTTAACATTTAAGGAAGTTATTAAAAATCAGTTGGATTCAAAGGATACTTGCAATCATTGTGGCAAAAAAAGGACATTTTAAAAGATCCTGTCCAAAACTCCAAAGAAGGCCATTCTTAAAACATAATGGATGTAAAGGTCATTTTGAAAATGCTAACAGATCTCATTCAGTACAGGAATGCAGATGTCATCTCCGGGGGGAAACAGACTGCAGAGCACGAAGCAGTGGAGCGCTCTGACACAAGAATCATTGTCCAACATGCCAGAAAACACCTCAGACCACCAGGTCCACAACTGCAGCAGCTCATATCCGAATTACCAGACACAATGCCCCCCAGGTACCCATTTGGAGCTATGTACAGCCCAACCAGTAATGCTGACAAATTGTGTTCACCATACAATATCCACAAGACAGCTAGGCCCTGAACTGAAACCTCTTGAATTTCTAATAATGGGAGTGAGTAGAGTTTATGCTAAAGGATTTTATGTTTTACCAACTGTACTGTCTGTAACATCCTTGCAGGAAATCACTGTTTTAGCTATCTGTCCTGACCCGCTGTGTTTCTTACCCAAAGGACTAATCATAGCCTAGGCTTTTCTCC
Source organism: Cyanoderma ruficeps (assembly GCA_008694505.1). Lineage (NCBI taxonomy): Eukaryota > Metazoa > Chordata > Aves > Passeriformes > Timaliidae > Cyanoderma > Cyanoderma ruficeps. Next base: position 239,215 of record VZDJ01000115.1, read on the forward strand.
AACCAGAGTCATGCAGCGACACATCTTTCATTGGTTGGACGAGGCAGATCAGCTGCAGGCAGCCACATCTCACCTGCGTCCTCAAGCATCTCAGGAAGACCAACACCCTCACAGGCCTGATTGATATCGGAGCACACGTAACTGATATTGAGAAATCTCTGGCTGCAAGACTGGACCATCGTACCTACGCTGGATCAGCTAGCAGGTATTGGGGGTCACTGTGACAGCTTTCGCAGTTTACACCCTGTCACTTTTGGGGGACTGTCCTGGGTTATAGAGTCTATTCAATTTCATCTGCTGAAAAACAGTTGGGGGCGGGTGCCTTTTGATAATGGGCCAACGGTCAGTATCAGGTAGAGCATTGTTCTTATCTTTCTCCATAATGGGCCATTAACACTCTTCCCAAGCCGTCTCCCCTTCCCAACACATACCTACATCCTAGCGTACCTATTGTGAGATGCTCCACCCCGTGGGAGAAGCCAGCCATTCTTACCTGGATAAAGCTGGAACTTTAAACCAGCACAGGGTCTTGCTTCATCCGATTACGGGAGGAAGGCTGGACCCTTCTCACCACCTCAGGACCCCTTTCTTTTCTGCTACTGGATCATTTCTGCCTCAGCGGAGCTGTACCTGCCATTCCAGGA
>VZDJ01000115.1:245361-261192 GCA_008694505.1 Cyanoderma ruficeps
TTTCTTCCCCCCGGCTAGGCTTTTCCCTTGATACAATGAATTTTAATAAACATGAGTCCTTTCTTAGAGTTTATAATTTTGCTGAGGTCCAGTTTGTATGGGACCTCCGGATGAGTAAAAATGGGGATGTTTTTCCAGACGTTGGTTGTGTACTGTAGAAGTTTGGAGACACAGGACACCCGGTGGGAGGTGTATGGTTGGAGGTCTCGTTGCTGATGGCAGAGATTTTATCATGGACTTGGAGATCTGGTTTCCCCACTCCACCCGGCCACAGTCTTTCACTTGTAGATGTCTGCTCCCCGGCGCCCTTCCATTGTCCCTTTTGAAAGCGGCTCTTAGCACCATCATCCTCCCTTTGTGTGGGTGACGGGGTAGCTGGCATTCGTCCTCCCCTCTCCGTGAGTCTCCGTGCTTGTGAGTGAAAAGAGAGACGAAAAAGAAAAAAACCCACACACCTCCCCCCATCCCCTGCACCGTTTCTACTATATCTCTAAAGGTTATTAATTTCCTGCCCCGATCAATATATAGGTTATCTATGTATATCAGGGGGATGTGGAGTTCTAGTCATAGCTGTGGACTGATATAGCTGTGATCCAATAGGGAATTTTTAACAGAGGAAGATAAAGAGACACCCTCTGCCCCTAGGGAAAAGAAGACCTCGGTTTCTTGAGATAAAGATCATTTTGGAGATAGATTAACAGCATCCTTAAACTGTACTCTAAAAAAACTGATATGGACCATATGCAGTTGCAGGAAAAGCTGCTAATGGGAGGGACTTCATGGTTGGCAGAATTCCCCTGGGCAGCTGCAGATTTGTGACATGGGAGCCACCAGATAACTGTTTCTTGTGGCGATGTCTGCAAAGGATTTCTAAGAGAAACTCCTCTCCCAAAGAACTGATTGAGACATAGATTTGAAAAATCCCAGCTGATCCTTTATAGTAGATTTAAGAACATATACTGTATGTTAGAATGTATTCCAAGTAGTATTTTAGAATATATGAGATCACATTTTAGAAGACATTTAGTGAACACTGATATTTTTAAGCACTACAAGTACTGGGAGCCTTGGCCATAGTCAGAGGAAGAACTAGCCTAAACAGCAGAATAACAGGGCTAAGGGCGCAGATAAAGAAAAGAACACAGACTGTTAGATAGTATGTTCCCTTGAAAACGTGCCAAGAGGGCCAAAGCACACATGGGAGAGATAAAGGTGAGGAGGTGAACGCCTGAAGACCACCACCATGGCCTGAAGACCACCACCACAACGAACTGAGCATGCCCAGAAGGGCATGGAGTTAATTACCATACCAAGCGAGGATGGGCAGGGTCAGGGAATGCATATGTATGAAGGGGGACCATGGAATGTCATGCATATGTAAGACCTCAGGGAATAATAAGGGGGGCAAGTTCCCTGGTGGGTATGCGTGTCTTTGGTGAAACTATTCCCCACTCATCTCGTCGATAAATACATACCACTCTAACAACTATCATTCGCTGTGGAGTTCTTTCCGCCGCATTTCACTGATGAAAGACTGTTTTTAAAGTGGTGACACTGACTGAAAATCACAGATTTTGTCTCTTTATGTTGTCAGTGGGAAAGTGAAGAGTTGTGGGGGGAGAAGTTTTTGAAGGTTTCATTTTGATTCTCATTTTCTTCTTTTACTGTTTAGTAATAAAACTATCTTTGTACCTTTTAAGATTTGGGCCTACTTTGCTTTATTCCTAATCCTATCTAACAGTAGAAAAAGAGTAAATGATTATGGTAAACACTTAAACCACTACACTAAATTTAGAAAACAGAAATTGGGGAATGTGAAACCACTATATGATTTGGTGTTTCCGCCCGGTTGTGAACTTAAACCATATCACAAAATTTTCCATTAGACCACAGGTATTTCAATATTTACTTAGTCCATCACAAATGCCTTTGCTTATCTACAATTTAAATGCTCTCATCATCTCACCAAAATGCATAGTTTTTCCACAATTTAAAGAGATATTCCAGCATATTACAGTCTGTTACCATGGCTTACAAAAGACTTTCAGCCCAAAAGCCAAGGCATCTTCTCCATCTCCTTATGACTTAGGATATAACTAAGGAAGGAAAAGAGAAATTCTCGGGCTCAGCTCAACTTTATATGTGTATTCACAAAGGTGCATCCAGCTTCCTCAGTGGTTATACAATGTCAGTATCTAGAAATTGGCCTCTGATAGGTCCCTCTACTCTCCAAAGAAACTCTAAGGCCCTTACAGGGAACTGTTACCTCTTTAACTAAAAACTAATCTGTGTAAACCCATGGCATTAGCTTATAGCTCAAATTGAATAAAAGTAGGGGCTAGAGACTACTTATGCAGCTAGAGTGGCTGCTGCTGTTTTTAACTAAACTTTTAAGATCTTGGCACAGCTTTAGCATGGCTGGAATTTATTACTGTGACTATTTTGGCTACTGCTTAGCAGAAATTATTAATGACTTTCTGCAGGTCTGGGTGAGATTTTTTTTTATTGCACAGATGAAACTTGCAAAATATTGATCTTTTTTGAGTAAAAAAAAGGACAGAGTGAAAATATGTAGAAAAACAACATGGTGACACTATGGTTAATAAAGAAGGAGTTAAGTTTTAGATAAGAGGAAAATGAGGAGATGCTTTAGTTTTGAGATGAAATTTTTTTGTAAAGCTATGGTGATGGACTGTGATGTATTAAAATATTTTTTTAATTTGTGGAAGATAGTATGAGAAGATGAAGTATTTGAATGATAGACATGAGCAAATGCATTTGTGTTAAATTAAGTAAATATTGAAGTAGTTGTGATCTTATGAGAAGTTTGAACAGAGAGAGATGAGATGAAGAATAAGCCTTGTTTTCAGAGATGATGATGATTTTAGAAATAAGTGAGAACTTTTTTTATTGAACAGCTTATTTTTGAAATAGTATTTTATGAGTTTTGTCAGGATTTTAGAGAGACGGGACCACTTCAAGACTTTTTAAAGCATTATTTATTGCTGCAGTCTCATTGAAAGATGAGAACATCTTCACCATATGCCAAAAGTCCATGGTCAGTGGTCACAAGACCAAAAGTTACAAGGTCTTTTAAACGTTAATTAGCCAATAAACTACTGCCACAAAGAATATTTTTGCTTTCACACCAATCCTTAATTAATTTGTCTTATGCATCTCTGCCACAGTGCAGACTCTCTTGACCAATCACCTAATGACACACAAACTTACAGTACGACACCTTCAAACTTCTTATTACCTTTATAACTACTTCTATATCTTAAACTTTAAACTTTAAAACTTTCCACTACTTAGTGTAATGTGTTTCTATCTGAACTACAAACTCACATTTTTACTTATGGTCTCTAAACTTGGAAGCCTTTTCCAAGGTGTCAGGTCGAACTCTGTATTCTTTTTTTTGTATTTGGGCCTGCATGCACAAGATTTTGAGAATTTTCTGGGCCTGGAATTCCCACAGAGTTTGATATGGCTTATGGATGCAGCTGTGGGATGGCTGTGTGAGATGGGAGGGACTTTATGGATGTAGATTCTTAGACGGTTGTTATTTGTGATAATTAAATCTATGAGAGAACTGTTTTTTGTAGAGAAGTCTTTATGATGTACTAAAATATCTTTTTCTTTAAAAGAACAGATGAAAGACTATTTCAGAAGTAGTTAACTGTCCTAGGGTGACTATGGTGCCTGTATCCCCAATCATCTGTTCTGTGTGTGCTGTGTGTTCTGTACCTTTAAGACTGGTTCTGAGAGTGAGCACGGAAAGAAGAAGCACACAGTTTGTTTTGAAAAAACAGCGTTCACTCCTCTGCATCTCTTCTTTGTCCTTGGGTGTTCATCGGATGCACGGACAGCGGCAAGAGAGAGTTTTTTTTCCTTTTAGTCTAGCTAGCTGAGGCAAAGAAGCTTTTTTTTTTTCCTTTTTTTCTTGGGATTATTTAAATCTGCTCTGGACTGAAAAACCCAGAGGAGCATCAAGAGCTGCACCTGTGGCCCACCAGGCCTGGACCTTGGCATTTTCCAGTGCTGAAAGAGACCCGGACTGATAAGAGACTGAGAGAGCTGAGCTAACTCATGGCAAGGACTTCTCTCAGTTTTGCCATCTCTCTCTTCGGACCAGTGAGAGATTTTATTGTTTCATATTATTCATTCCTTATGCTTGTGGGCAGTTTGTTTGTTAAATAAATAGTTTTTTCCACTTTTCTCCGAGGAAGTTCTTTTCCCGGATCGACTGGGGGGGGGGAGGGGCCATTTAGGTTTTGCTCTCCAGAGGAACCCCATTAGGAGGTTTCCTCCCAAATTTGCCCTAAACCAGGACATTATCTGGCTTGAGTTTTAAGTTCTGTCTTTATATGTTGTTAGTAGGATGGGAAAAAAGCTTGTGGGGGGAGGAAAAGAGTTTTGAAGGTTTTATTTTGATTTTTATTAATTTTTTCTTTCTTCTTATAGTTTTGTTAATAAAGTTTTTTTTATCTTTTTAAGTTTGAGCCTGTTTTGGTTTTTTTCTTAATCTTATTTTATAGTAGAAAAGAGTAAATAATTTAAGTGGGTGCTTAATTTAATATAGCATTGGGTGCAATAGTCAGGAAATGAACAATTGGTGAACTAAAACTATTTTTCTAAAAAGTGGTATTTCTGCCCGGTTTCAACCTGAAACCGTGACATCTTCTGGTGTTGAATGCAGGCAATTGGTAAAAGCTGTGAGATAAAGATTAATTAGGAGAAATAAAGGGCAAAGCACATATTAAGTCGTAAGGTTAAGTAAAATTATAGTGAAATGTCTAGGGGTGGGAGTTAGTATAAGAAATTTTTCCTTCTCTTTAATTTAGTAGTTTTATTTTTCTAGGTAGAAGTTGTATGTTGAATGTAATTTTTACAATATTTTTTTTAAATGCAAATCTCACAGAGGCGAGGCGTGGCATGTGCTGGTTTTGCATTGATTGACATTTGGTGAGCAGGGAAGAAACCACCTACAGAAATGTTTTTTTTCTAAGAGAAGCTGCTAACAGCTTCCTCCATTCTTGAGAAAACCAATCAGGGGCCAGTTTTGAATACTGACACCATGTTAAACCAATTCAAGAGCTGAATACGCCTCTGTGAGATTCGCATTTTAAGATGAACAAACCCTGGGAAAAGCTCTTTTACTTCCAGATCTTGAACAGGTAACAGGGTGCCAGCAGGGACAGCCCCACTCTGCCATGTGGCCTGCAGGCCCGGCAGGGCCGGGCCAGGCCTTGCCTCTGCTGCAGCTCTGGCTGGGCCACCACCCTCCCCAGCACAGCTAGACGGGCCCACAGCTTGGCTGAAATTCTGCTACTGCTGAGTTTCACCAGAAAGTGCTAGGCATGGGGAGGGGAAGCTATCAGCTCACAGCTAAAATAAAAAAAAAGCAGGGACCAGAGACCACCTATGCGGCCAGAACGGCTGCCGCCGTTTCTAACTAAATCCTTAAGATCCTGGCACAGCCCCAGCAGAGCCTGAATCTATCACTGTGACTACTTTGGCCACCACCCAGCAGAAACCATCAATGACCCTCCACAGGCCCAGGCAAGATATTAACTCTTTCATTGCACAGATGAAACGTGCAAAACATCGATCCTTCTCGAGTGAAACAAAAGGTCAGAGTGAAAACACGTAGAGAAACAACATGAAGACTCTAAGGTCAGTGAAGGAGTCAAGTCCCAGATAAGAGGAGAATGAGGAGATAATTTAGTCTTAAGCTGAAATTCTTTTGCAAAGCCATGGTGATGGACTGTGATATATTAAAATATCCCTTTAATTCATGGAAGACAGTATGAGAAGATGAAGTGTTCAAATTACAGACATGAGCAAAGACATTTGTGCTAAATTAAGTAAATGTTGAAGTGATCTCATGAGAAGTTCAAACAGAGAGAGGGAGAGAAATGAGATGAAGATGAAGACGTGCCCCCAGGGAGAAAAGAACAAGACCTCTGTTCCCAGAGATTAAGATGATCTCAGAAATAGATTAAGAGAACCTTTGTTATTGAACAAGTCATCCTTAAAATAATACCCCATGAGTTTGACATGGCCCATGAATGCAGCTGTGGGAAGGCTGCATGAGTTGGGAGGGATTTAATGAATGCAGATTCCCGGGCCACTGCTATTTGTGAGAATTAAAGCCATGAGAGAACTGTTTTCTTGTAGAGAAGTCTCCATGATATAGCAAAAGAGACTCCTCTCCCTAAAAGAACTGATGAAAGACTATTTTAGTAGTCAACTGACCTGAGTTCTTAGTTTTGCCTCTGTACATTGTCAGTAGGAAGGGAAAGAAGCTTGTGAGGGAGGAAAAATGTTTTGAAGGTTTTATTCTGATTCTTATTAATTTTTTCCCTTTTCTTGTAGTTTTGTTAATAAAGTTTTCTTTATACCCTTTTAAATTTGAGCCTTCTTTGCTCTTCTCCTAATCCTATCTCACAGCAGAAAAGACTAAATAATTGAAGTGGGTGCTTAACCCACCACAGTATTTGGTGTGTTAGCCAGGAAACAAACAATTGGCAAACTAAAACCACTAAATTTGTTGAGGTGCCAGGTTCCAGTCCTTAAGGTACATCCAGTTTCCTGGTTGGAATTCGTGCACTGATGTGTCCTGTCCTGTCAGCCTGGCAACGTCAACTGCCCATCATAAATCCTGCAATGTTTTACCTAAAGATATGAGGTAGTTATTGAGGTCTGCCCTACCTTTAACATGCACACCCCCTGGGATGTGTGGAGTTTGATAGGGCTGACCATAGAGAAGCTCAGAGGGGCTAAATTTTTCTGTGCCCCTAGGTTGTATCTTAATTCTCAACAAAGCAATTGGGAGTACTTGTACCCAAGTCAATGAGGTTTCTTGACAGATTTTACTTAGTTGCAGCTTAATAGCATAATTCATCCTTTCTACTTTTCTGCTACCTTGTGGCCGGTATGGAGTATGCAAGTCTCACTGAATTCCCAACGCCTTGCTTACTTGTTCCACTATTTTTGCTATAAAATGAGGCCCTCTGTCCAATGACATCCCTAGACAAACTTCAAAGTGCAGAATTATTTGATTTAGCAATATTTTTACTACTTCTCTTGCCATGTTGGTGGGATAGGGAAATGCTTCCAGCCACCCAGAAAAGGTATTCACTAAAACTAAAAGATCTCTTTACCTGGAAGGTCTGTAAAGTCAATTTGCCAATAATCTCCCTGGAAGTTACCAGATTTTATAGCCCATATTACCACTTTATTTCCATTATTTGAGTTATTTCTTTTACATGTGCCATGCTTTTGAGTCTTTGAATATTTACTTTCTTTCTTTCACATAGTTCCAATGCTCAGGTGAGAGCCATTAGTTTGGCCTTCTGTGCTGAAATAGCTGTCATTAGGACCTTAGATTCAATTACCTCATTTGGGGTAGTTACTGTCCATCGTGACACGTTTTCTGTTGTGAACAAAGTTACTTCTGTCCATGTATAGTTCCCAATCTGGATCCTCTATTTGATACCAAAAGGGTTAATTCATTCTTTACTGTACCTGTGAAAACTTTTAGCAGAGAAACAAGCCCTGCAAAAGCTGTATTCAGCAAGGATGGTTGGGAGATAAGAAGAAGACTATAGGCCCAAGAATGCAGTGATAGACACAACAAAGGACTGAATCTCTGGGAACTTGGGGTGGGATTTATGGTAATGGGTGAATTGTACTATGCTTGTACTGACTGTATATAAGATATGCTCTTGTAGAATTATGTGTCCACGTTAGGTTAGACACTCCTGTGTGCACCTTCAGGCCTGAATTAAATTATGACCTCTTTAACATAATTTTAGTGCTGGAGAGTTTGATTCCCATATTTCGGACATTTGGCAACAGTAACTTGGCGACCCAGGTGGGATTTCAGCCTTGAGCCCCAGAGGGTCTGCAGTGGATAGATCTCCAGCTGGCTCCAAGGGATTCTCAGGGAGAGCATCAACTTCTGATCATCTCCTGGGGCTCAGGCAGAATCCCTGTGTCAGTAGAGGCATCATTTCAGTTCTTTTTGGGTTATTGGTAAGGGGTATATAAGAGTTACTGAAAAGGCCCCGGAAGAGGAAAGGGGGGGAGGTTTCACAGGTTCACCTGGGTTTCATAGCCCGTGGGTAAGCTTCCAAAAAAAAGAGGGTAAGAAGGCAAGGGGAGGTTTTGAGTTACCCCCCCAAGGAATTTCTCCCCTTCTGGGTTTTAGCCCATAAGGTATTAGGGGTTCCTGGTAATATTAGAGGATGTGTCCCCGAGAGGTATCATCAGACTGAGCTCATAGTTTCACCATCTTACAGCACCGTTGCTATCTTGATTCAGGCAGAGAAAGAAGAAAAAACCCCAAGCTGTTTACAGTCGGAGCCTGGCTCTCGCCTTAGCTGGAGAATGGTAAAATCTTCACTTTGCATTTTTTTACATTTTTCTTGAACTCAGACTGTGTTTGTGCATGAGAGTGGGGTGTGTTGATTTGAGTTTGCCAGCATTTAAGAGCACAGAGATGCCCATGGTAAGTATAAAAACCAGTTTGCGGAGAGAGTGTTGCAGTGGAGTCACTGTATAATTGTGACTGAGATTGCATTTGTGGAGTGCCCTCTCATGTCGTTTTTAGTGATTGCAGGCGTGGCAATGCCCCTTCCCCCCGCACTGTTCTGTTCTAAGGTAAGAGCTGGTGTATTTTTAATTACTGAACATGGGGGCAGGTTCTTCTAAAAAAAATAAAGTGGAAGATGATATTTCAAATTCTCCATTGAAATGTATATTGAACCACTGGAAAAAGATAGGAGAAGAAGCACTAAGTAAACCTGCACTAATCCAGTGTTGTAATGACAAGAAGAACAAGCTAGATGGCCAAAGAATGGTGCATTAAAGTACACCACCATTTTAGAGTTGATGTTATTTTGTAGAAGGGAGGAGAAATGGGACAAGATGCCTTACATATATTTATTTTTTAGGTTGAGAAAGCACCCAGAATGGCAAAATGGATATTTACACATCCTGTCAGAACCCTTTGTGTTAACATTAGAAAAGGAAAGGGCAAAGGATGTTGTTCTTCTTGTAGTGTCAGGCACCGTTGTCTAAAATGCAGTAGTCAATGGGAAGATGTTGTAGAGATGATGGTGGCAGCAGATGTGGAATATAGTGAGATAGAGGATTTGTCTGTGTGATTAGGGGAGCGCAAGGAGGCAACAGGTAATCTGGAGAGAGCCAGGAATAACTTTCAAGCCTGGTGGTGGGGTGGACCCGGGGTAGACAGGAAGGCAGAAGGAAGGAAAGGGGTAAACAGGAAGTGAATGAGAAGTAAAGGGGTGAACAGGAGATGATAGCTCTGCTCCAAGAGGGAGTGGGAGCTTGTGGTCTGGTGGCAGTGAAAGTACCTTTCTCCCTGATGGATCCTGAGGCATGGGCAAGATGGGCAGACCCGTATAAGGAAGACCCAGAGAAAGCAGCAAAAGTATTTGAAACCATTCTCAAAACCCAGAACCCCAAATGGGCAGACATTCAGATCCCGGTTGTGAGAAACAACAGCTCACTTTAAAATTTTAGAAGGTTTATTAAGTCTTAACAAATACAACAAAGGACTGAATACGGAAAAAGAGCAGTGCTGGGAGCATGGAACTAAACCACCATGTGCTCACCCACAAAATGGCTGCTCTGCCTTTTATACCCCTGGGGTTGTATGAGGCAACCCTAGCCCCTCCCAAAGTCTGCCAGTTCTTCTCTGTCTATTGGTGGAGACTACTTTCTTGCAACTTGATTGGAGGTCAGGTGTTGCCATGCCATGCCTCCTAGTAGCAAGCCTGCCTTCCCCCCAAATGCCCTGACTACCAAGGCCGTCCAGTGTCAACAATAAAAAGGGGAGGGGAAAGGGGACTATGTGGAGAACAAATCACAATAACATAACTATACATCAATAAAACTTTTAACATACACGTAATATTAATCCCTTAATTGCTAGAGCCAACCATTGCATTACCCATCTATAAAACTGGTAGATAATTTATTAGATTCCACATAAAAGGAGATGGTGTTCAGGATTGCTAGAAAGGAGATGGACAGGATAATTATGGAAGGCAGGTTACGAGGAACAGCAACAGAACATTTTCCTTCCCAGGACCCCTGCTGGGACCCTGTCACAGCTAGTTTATTAGCTGGGCAAAATAAATCTGAGCATAACAAATCCAATTTGGCTAACCTGGCTTGTTCTAGAAGTCCCTAGGTGAACAAAGACCTCAGCCAACCCCATCCAAGCCCTGGATGCAGACACATCACTGGCCAGAGATCTGGGCAGTGCAGAGATTTTCAACCAATTGGCTATCCAAGCCCAGGAAATTCAAACTCACTATAAAATGAAGCTTTGAACAATAAAAGAGGCTGTTTGTCTTATGATCAAGAGGACTCGAGTCATGATTTCTGTCTCCGACCTGTGACCATCACATAACAGGACCCCAACACAAGAATGGGGAGAACTGCCCTAGTACGATATCAGAATTGGATATTATTTGGCTTTAAACATGCAATGCCAAAAGCAATCAATTGGTCTAAACTTTGTGAGGTGAGGCAAGGACCTGTCCCAAATGAATGTGCTTGAGATCGCTCAAAAAATCACTAGCAAGGGTATGAGCAAAAGTCAGATTTAATATTAAGCTACAAAGCACAACAGATTCTTTGGCAAGATTCACTCTACTTACAAAGGGCAACTAAGGCACAACAAGGGTGAAGCAAGCAACAACAAAACCCAACAAAATCCAGGCAATTAAAACAGAAATTAATTGAAACTACCCACGGGGGTGTGTGTGTCTGTGTGTAAAGAGTGTAAACAATGATGAAAAGGAATGTGGCCTAAAGCTTAACAACACTTAAACTTAGGAGTACTTTAACTTAACTTATACCTTAATTTATAGCTTAACCTTAACAATCTAACAGACAAATAGCATTTAACAGCACTTAGCCTAAGTTATAACTTAACCTAACTTCCAGATTTGCTATAGTATATGCCCATGCTGACAGTGCAAGATAAGGTACCTGTGGAAAAATTTCCCTCAGAGGTCAGTGAAAATACTCACTTCCGATGCTTTTGCATCTCCCAAGAGGCGGAAAGATTGGGCCTTGAGGAGTAAGGGACACATCATGGTTCGGCGATCCTTCAGGTATAGCAAACCTGAGGGTTTTCTGGCTCTGAGAGGCATCCCACTCAGAGGGAGTTTGCTGGTCACAGGCCCACTGTAGTCCAGGAGAGCTCAATGTGCCCCATTTTGGACTGCTGTTTATACGGTGGCAAGACAATGGGGTTTAGTCATAACAGTGTTTCATCCTGGTCACAGTTTGGGTTGGCACTTGCTTTGAAAGTGTGAGACTAGGAATGTTATGCCATTCAGGCCAGAGAAATATTTTCCAAGGTGGGTCATGAGAAAAACAGAAGCTCATTAGGAGTTCCTGAAAGCAGACTGTTTTTTGATAAGCTCAGAAAGAGCTGAGTCCAGGTGGTGTTTTCAAGGATGAGGCCTAACAAGCATTGCAGCCTGGAAAGGAGTTAAGGGGGAATGCACCACCACAATCCACCCTGTGCCTAAAGTCAAATTGTCTTGCTCCACAGAGTGGTGCTTTGGTCACCTCTTGCCTCTGTGCCTATAAACGGAGATTTAATTATGTTCCAGTTATGAAGTGAGGGAAATTTTTAATCTGGATACCTTTTATGATTTCTTTGATCTCAATAGAATAATATTGTATATGTTAAGAAATTTGTGTGATAGTGTTCCCTGTCTAGCTAATATCTACACTAACATAAAGACAGTATTTAACAATGAACATAATGAGACACTGGAGACACTGAGTCAATTTGATGAACACCTTAGGGTAACTGCCAGGAAATACACTATTATCAACCCTGAAAAGCCAGAAGAAGCTGTACAGCTAACTTCTATATTTATAAGGAACTCAGCCCTGGATATTGGAAAAAAATTACAGAAACTGGAGGGAGATGACTCTCAAGACCTAGGGAAACTTTTACAAGTAGCCTAAACAACTTTTAATAATAGGGTAGAGGAGGAAATGAATAGAATGAAGGAGATGGAAAAAGAAAAAGAATAAGGGAAGACCACCAGAGAAGGAAAGAAAGAAAGACAACTGCAAAAGGAAAAGGAGAGAAAAAGAAAACTGGAACAGGAAAGGGAGAGGAAAAGGAAAACAGGAGCAGGAAAGGGATAAGAGAGAAAAACGTAGAGATGCAATGTTGGCAGCAGCCCTGTAGAGGATGCCGTCCAATTGCAGAGCAGGGAGAAGCCCTGGTCCAGGAGGGTTATGGCTGAATGAATGTGCATATTGTAAAGGTTTCAGGCACTGGAAAAGGGACTGTCCCCAGAGAATGAAGGGGGTGAGAGAGCTACCCCTACACCAAGACTGATGGTGATGCCCAAAGATGTTAGCTTTTATACATTTTTCATATATTTGTAGCTTTGTAGACTGTTAATGCATAGTTATACAGCTCCTGGTATTTTTCCTACCCTTTCTCTTATATTTTAGAGTAATAAGTTAACCTTCTAGCATATTCCTGAAATACTGTGTCCTGGTTTAGGGCAAAATTGGGAGGAAACCTCTGAATGGGGTCCCTCTAGAAAGCAAAATTCAAGCGGCCCCTCCCCCAACTGGTTTAGAAAAAGATTTCCTTGGAGAAAAGTGGAAAAAATGTTTATTTAACAAGCAAAGTATTCACAAGCATAAAAAAAATATAAATTAAATAATAAAACCTGTCATTGTTCTGAAGAGATGGCAAATTCAGAAAGTCCTTTCCGTGGGGTGTAGCTCGGCTCACTCAGTCTCTTATCAGTCCTTCTTGTGCTGGAAAATGCCGCAGTCCCGGGCCCTTGTGGGCCACAGGTGTGAGCTCCTGGTGCTTTTTCTGGGTTTTCAGTCCAGAGCAGGCTGATCATTTCCAAGAAAAAGAGAAGCCATAGTCCGGGGAACTTCTGTGCCTCAGCTAGCTAAAAAAAACTAAAAGCAAAGGAGAGCTCGCTCCCACATGTCCGTGCTGCAGACAAGACAGTCTTTGAGAAAAGATGTGGAGGAGCAAGGGCAGTTTCTGAAAACAAACTCTGCACTTTTTCTCTCCCCCTTCGCTCTCAGAACCAGTCTTAAAGGTGCAGAACTTAATATCCAGCATAAACAGAACAGACAATTGGGGATACAAGCATCATAAAGTCACCCCAGGACATACTGTTTAGTATTATTTTCAAGAAGACAACCTACAACAAGGACATCTTGTTTTCCAACCAGAATCTGAGAAGGCACAACAAGAAATGGGGCAAAGAAGCCCTGGACCAGCTCCAATGAGGCAGTACCCAGGGAAAAAAATATGTAACCAACTGCTCTTCTAATTGGACAATATTTGTTAGATATTCTAAATTTTGAACTTATAAAAATTGTAGAAATTCGATGCTGGGCATGCACATAGCCCATAAGTATGGAAGCACCTGAAAGCTTCCAATAAAGATCTGCTTTTTTATCTTACCATTTTAATACCATTGCAGGAGTTGGTCTTTTGATATTAGGCAACAAGGGGAACTGGGAGTGGAAACCCCAGCTGAACCCCAGGTTACCATAGAGCTGGAAAAAGAAAAAAATTACTTTTTAATATACACTGGGGATACTTATTCAATATTAAATACGAACCAAGGAAATTTAAGCAAAGAAACTGTAAATGTTGTTGGTGCAACAGGGAAATCAGAAAAATGAACATTCTTTAACCTTATTAATTTCAAATTTAGCAAGCAAAGGATAACACACCAATTGTTATATATGCTGGAGTGCCTAATTTCTCTTTTGGGAAGAGATCTGTTAAGTAAATGGGAGGTTCATATTATATTCAAAAATGGGGAGATAAAATTACTGGTACCTTAGACTAAAGCCTTCGAGGCAAGAATCTTTATGTTGCAGGAAATACCGGAACCAGAGAACTCTGAAGGAATATCAGAAGCAGTAGAAAATGCAGTAACTCCCTTGGTTTGGGCCAGCAGAATTCCAACGCTCCTGATGAGCTCAGCCTGTAAGTGTTACCCTAAAACCTGGATCAAAACCTGTAATGCAGAAACAATATCCTTTAAAATTAGAAGCTAGAAGGGGAGTAGGGAGTCTAATAAAGAATTTCAGAAAATTTGGATTATTGATAGAATGTGAGTCAAAATATAACACTCCCATTTTGCTAGTTAAAAAACCTGGGACAGACTAATATAGACTAGTGTTGCCCGAGTCTTTCTGTTCTCTTGTCTTTCTGTAGAATTTTCAGCGCAGCCTCAATGTAAATAAAATCTATTCTTAGAATGTTTACATACTTCTCCTGTGAGAGAATAATTGATTGACGGTTCTATTCACCATCTAGGTCGAAGGGGTGGTGATCTGTGTAGCCAATCCCTTGACCTCTGTACATATCTATAAATATTGGAGTCAAAATAAAGATAAGGAGACAGCTTTGGACAACTCGGTCTCTGGAGCTTCTCTCGCCAGTGTTCCTAAATTGGGACACGCCCAGCTTCACCCCGCGACATCTGGTGACCCCGAATGTGTGAGAACCGCAGCCCGAGCAACATCTGGTGACCCTCTGACATATGGGACTTTCTCACTGCTGTGCTTCTGAAGGAAAGGGTAAAAAATGACTTCTTTGCACAGCACAGAGAGCACCGTGGTCTTGGACCAATGGTTTTGGGTCCTGGAGAATGAGAAATCCCCTGTTTCTGCAGAGGAATTCCGACTGTTGTTCTTTTTTGCTAGGATTCGTGGATTCCTCTGTCGTGAGGATGTCATCTTTTCTCTGGCAGAATGGGAGAATGTTGGAAGCTGTTTGCTTCAGGCCTGTGCCAGAGAGACCGAGGGGCATTTTTCGAAGCTGGTTTCTATCTGGAAGTGGGTTGACGGGTTTTTACGTGGCTGGCAATCCACTTCCGAGGCTCCATGCCGAGGGAGCCCAATTCTCCTCTCCTCTCCCGAGAAGCTCGAGGAGGAGGGAGAGGCGGACGGCCCCCCCCAGCTCCTCTCTTGAGTTTGGGGAGGAGGAAGAGGCAGATGCCTCCCCCAGCTCCCCTCTGGAGCAGCTCGGGGAGGAGGGGGAGCCTGACGGCCCCCCCAGCGATGGTAGGCGGAGGCCGGAACCTGTGGCCACGCCCCTTCGCCGTTGCAACAGTGACGGCAATCTGCCCGTGGGTGGGAAAACCGCACGGACGGGTTTTGTGGGCAAGAGACCCCCGCGCAGCATCTCGCCGGTGTCAGCCCGCCGCGGGCGGGAGGTGAAGGCGCGTGGGGCTTGTGAGAGTGCTGGGAGGCCGGCCCGCCCAGACCCAGCATCTGGGCAGCGGCGGCGCAAAATTCATGTGTCGCCTGTCCCATCCCCGTGTGCCTTCCCAGCACTGGTGTCTCCGGCCGCGCACCTGGATTCCACGGGGAAAACAGTGACAACAGATTGTCCTCATTGTGGCATTTCCACCATTTACCCAGTGGAACGGGATGCAGAGGAGCCCGAGAAGCAGGGGGAGGGGGATTCGCTCTGTCGCTCTGAGCATGCGCAGTTGCATTCCGTGCGGGATTCTGCGCAATCCTGCAAAAACGGCTGAGAAGCCTTCCCCCCGGAGAGGGAGGGAGGCGCCCAGCCTTGGAATTCAGGGGCCGGGCGGAGCTTTCTTCGGGGCTCTCCCAGAGCCGCTGCCCACAGCAGGCAAGCGGCCGAGAGGGCAGAGCTCGGCAGGCTTCCGAGCAGTGAGCCCCTCACGTTTCCCCCCTGCCTCCCCCCCCCCCACCTCCCCTGGATCCTTCTCAGGGCAGTCTGACGTTACTGCCAGC
>VZDJ01000115.1:268030-299492 GCA_008694505.1 Cyanoderma ruficeps
GCATGCTTAACGACCGAAGACATCTGCCTGAGAGAAACTGAATATAGTCTGCAATGGTCACCCAGACATCTATTCTGTTTTCCCAATGGTCACCCAGACATCTATTCTGCTTCCCTGAAAACCCACTCAGAAAAATCAGAATCCCAAAAGGAGAACAATGAATATCAATGCTCAGACAACTGGGCAAAAGAAAACCCTGCCTCAGGGGAACTAAAAAGTATAAAAACTGGACCTTTAGTGGTGGGATCTCGGTGAACGAAGGGGAGGCAAGGTGCGTTAGAGGCCTGTCTCACGTTCACCCCCGTTCGATTCCTGGGATCGAATTGGTCTTTATCATGGCTGTGATTTTTTGATTTGTTTCCATACTCACTGTCACGCGAAAATAAATTTTATTTTTTATTATTACAATTTGGCTCACCTCATTTATAACATATCCTTACAGGACTGCACCCTGTGGATGAGTGACCCATGCTGCAGCAGTTTTCGGAAACATTGCCTGTGGGAGGGACTCATGTTGTGACGGACCCCACAGCATAGCAGAGGAAAGACTCCTCTCCCTGAGCAAACAGAAAAAGATCTAGGGTGACAAACTGACCCAAAACCCCATGCCCTGTCTCCCTGTGCTGTTGGTGAGAAAGAGAGAGGGGCTGGGGGGAAAAAAGGTGGTTTAAGAGCTTATTTTACTTCTCATTATCATCTGCTGACTATTAATTAAAATTTTTTTTATACCTTTAAATTTGAACCTGTTTTGGCCTTTGAGTGTTTTCTACCAGTCTTCATCTCAACTCATGAGCCCTTCATTAGATTCTTTTTCCCTCCTCTGCCCAGCTGAGAGGAAGAAAAGGTAGGCAAATGGTTTTTGTGGGTGCCTGGCATTTGGCCAGTGTCAAACCATGACTCCTGGAATAAAACACAAAACCTTTCCAAACAATGTTAAAATTATAATATAAAAGCAAATCTTTAATTGAAAGCTTTCAGGTGCACAATATGGCTATATGCACATGTGATACAGTATTTCTACAATTTCTTTAAGGTCAGTTAATGTGAAAAATGAAATAAGGGTACAAAATATTTAAAAAGTTTAATAGGGAATAAAATAAGACACAAAAGTCCAGCACTGGGGTGCTCCTGGCAAACAGCCAAAGAAGACCCCAGTAGTCCCCTGATACTGTTATCTTTATACTGTTATATTACTGAGCTACATGCATATTCATAGAATCCATACATTATTCAAACATTCTTGTGAACTGTTTGATGTTATGGGAATTTTTCTGTTTGGTTTCTTCATACTCTGGCTTATCTGCATGACATCCTTTGTGTCAAGTTAATATATTTTATTCCTCCTTGTGTGTCCATTCTGTTGTTTTGCATCTTCTGATAAGGATTTAGTATGTCCTCTTTAAATTTAACATGGTATTTTCTAATTGTCCTCCAGAGCTCTGGTTTGTGTTGCGGTTATCTTATCACTTAGAAAAGTCAGTCAGCAGATGTGGGGAAAAAACTTAATTGCTTTATACAGTTTTCTCGGTTACATAGAAGTATTTTAACATTTTATATTTTGCTAAGGCCTACAGTACAATACATTTATTATACTATTATTTTTATAAGCTATAAGGTGCATACATTAACATACTTATCACACTACTATTTCCATGGGCTATACAGTGCGTATTTAAAATGAAAAATTAGGTTGTATTAGCAAGCAGCTAAATAGGGTTATAAATTGTGCTATACTTACAATAAATAACAACATGTAAAGACTAATACACAAATGCAAAAGCCAGTATTATAGAGTTATTTTTACAGTTAATTAGTATAGTTAACAAATATTGTCCAAATGATGCCTAAGAATTTTTAGCTTTTTATGTATTCTTCATGTATTTGTAGATTTTTAGACTGTTAAATACCTAGGTATAACTTTTAGTACTTTTCTTTCTTTCCCACAGTGAACAAACTATTATTTATGCATTCTTGAAATTCTGTTTAGTTTTGCTTTTAGGCTAGTAAGGACACTTTTTTTCCACTAGAACTTAGGAGACATAACAAGAAAGCCCCTGGAACAATTCCAATGGGCAGAACCCAGGGGGGAGATTACCTAACCAACTGTTCTAATTGAATATTTGCTAGATATAGTAATTATCCAATCTTATAATATTG
Source organism: Cyanoderma ruficeps (assembly GCA_008694505.1). Lineage (NCBI taxonomy): Eukaryota > Metazoa > Chordata > Aves > Passeriformes > Timaliidae > Cyanoderma > Cyanoderma ruficeps. The sequence continues at coordinate 270,188 of VZDJ01000115.1, forward strand.
TACAAATCTAAATAGGCTCAGTTTTTCATCATATTGTGTACCTGAAGGCTTTTAAGTAAGGGTTTGCTTTTATATTATCATTTTAACGTTGTTTGAGAAGGTTTTGTTCTATTTCCAGGCATCACAATTAGAAAAGCAGTTGGTAGGGTAATTTCCCCCAGGTTACTGCTCCATTGGAGCCCCTCCTTTATCTTTTACCCAACATTTTATTATGTCTACAATGTATGGTGCAAAACAAAGTGTCCTTGCTAGACTAAAAGAACTATTAAAGAACTGCTATTCTTTTTCTCATATCTTTGCCTGAAAGCCCCTTAATTTCAAAGTTATGATAATTCGGAGGGAAGAGGGTCATATTTTTCATTCTAGGGGAGGCTTATGGTTTCCTTAGCAGAGACCTGTCTTTCAAACCAAGACGTTCCTCTAAAGAAAAGGGTTTCAGTAACTCCTTTCTGTCAATGAGAAAAATGAATACCAGTGGATGAAAGTGAAAAAAACCCCACAACTGTTTATTGACAAAGTGCCCACATGGCATGGGAAAAAACATGAATAAATGCTAGACATTGAACCACCAGAGCCTTCCCCCCTCAGCAGAAAAAAAAACACCACCAAAATTCCAGGAGAAGAAACAAACTGGATGACCACGTGGAAAGGGGGAACAAAATGGCACTAACTTTTGTCTGAGGGAAGGAAAAAAAGTTCACTCAGCAGCAATTCGGGCAAAACAGATGAGAACCTGTTGAACCTCTGGCATTAGTCTCCTCACAGCAGATAAAGCTGGAAGTGACGAGATCAAAAAGAGGAGTGTCAAGGCAATTAAAAGGGACTTTAGGTCATTGGGTCATGTGGTTGACAAGACAGGGACCCAGGTAGTGTTCTGCTCAGTCCCTCTGGTGGCAGAGAAAAATGATGGAGGAAATAGAACTCTCATCATTAACAAGTGGCTTAAGGGTTGGTGTCATCGACAAAATTTCGGATTCTTTGATCACGGCTCAACTTTCACGGCACCTGCTCTGTTGGAACCAGATGGGATACATCTCTGTTAAGGGTAGAAGGTTCTTGGCTCAGGAGCTGGCAGACCTGGTTGAGAGGGCTTTAAACTTGGTTTGAAGGGGGTAGGGGATGCAGCTGGGCTGCCTGGAAGCAGGCCCAAGGGTGCTAAGCCTGAGTTAGGGGTGAAATCAGCAGCCCAGCTTAAGTGCATGTATACCAATGCACGTAGCATGGGTAACAAACAGGAAGAGCTGGAGGTCATGGTGCAACAGCAAAGCTATGATGTAGTCGCCATCACAGAAACGTGGTGGGATGACTCACATATCTGGAGCACTGCACTCGATGGCTACAAGCTCTTCAGAAGAGACAGGAAAGGGAGAAGAGGTAGAGGGGTGGCCCTTTATATTAAGAAGGCTTTTGATGCCATAGGTATTGAAACTAATGAAGATGGAGTTGAATGCCTATGGGTAAGAATTAAGGGGAAAGCCAACAAGGCTGACATCCTACTGGGAGTCTGTTATCGTCCACCCAAACAGGAGGAAGAGGTGGACAACTTATTCCATAAGCAGCTGGAGAATGTTTCAGGATCATCAGCCCTTGTTCTTCTGGGTGACTTCAACCTGCCAGACATCTGCTGGGAACTTAATAGAACAGAAAAGAGGCAGTCCAGGAAATTTTTAGAGTGCATGGATGCTAACTTTTTGTCACAGCGGGTCGGTGAGCCCACCAGGGGAGAGACTATGTTGGATCTGTTGTTCACAAATAGAGATGGCCTGGTGGGAGATGTGGTGGTTGGAGGACGACTGGGGCAGAGCGATCATGAAATTATAGAGTTCTCAATAGTTGGTGAAATCAGGAGGTACATCAATAAGACTTTTACACTGGACTTCCGGAGGGCAGACTTTGGCCTATTTAAAAGACTTATTCAGAGAGTTCCTTGGGAAGAAGCCCTTAAAAACAAAGGACTTCAGGAAAGCTGGGTATTCTTCAAAACAGAGATTTTGAGAGCACAGGAACAGACTGTCCCCGTGTGCCGGAAGACCAATCGATGAGGCAAATGCACAGCCTGGATAAGCAAGGAGGTTTTGGATGAACTCAGGAATAAAAAGAGGGTGTATCATTTTTGGAAGGAGGGTCAGGCCACTCAGGAAATATTTAAGGGGGCTGCTAGAGAATGTAGGAAAAAATTAAGGAGGCCAAAGCTCAGTTTGAACTCAGAATGGCGACTTCTGTAAAGGACAATAAAAATATTTCTACAAATATTTTAATGGTAAAAGGAAAGGTAAGGCCAACCTTTGTTCTTTATTGGATAAGGGAGGGAACTTAATAACTGCTGATGAGCAGGCAGAAGTGTTTAATGCCTTCTTTGCCTCAGTTTTCAGTGGGAAGGCAACTTGCCTACAGGACAGCTGTCCTCCTGGGTTCATTGATGGTGTCAGGGAACAGAATGGTCTCCCCATTATCCAAGAGAAGGCAGTCAGAGAACTGCTGAGATGCTTGGACACTCATAAATCTATGGGGCCAGATGGGATCCATCCCAGGTGATGAGGGAGCTGGCAGATGAGCTTGCAAAGCCACTCTCCATCATTTACAATCATTCCTGGCTCACTGGTGAGGTTCCAGAAGATTGGAAGCTGGCCAATGTGACACCCATTCACAAAAAGGGTGGGAAGGAGGATCCCAGTAATTATAGATCAGTCAGTCTGACCTCAGTACCTGGCAAGATAATGGAACAGTTTATACTGTCATCACACAGCACCTACAGGATGGCCAGGGTCTCAGGCCCAGCCAGCATGGGTTTAGGAGAGGTAGGTCATGTTTGACCAACTTGATCTCCTTTTATGACCAGGTGACCCACCTGGTGGATGTGGGAAAGGCTGTGGATGTGGTCTATTTGGACTTCAGCAAGGCCTTTGAAACTCTTTCCCACAGCATACTCCTGGAAAAGCTGGCACCCCGGGGCTTGGACAGGAGCACTCCTCGCTGAGTTAGGAACTGGCTGGATGGCCAGGCCCAGAGAGTGGTGGTGAGTGGTGCTGCATTCAGCTGGCGGCCTGTCACCAGTGGTGTCCCTCAGGGGTCTGTGCTGGGGCCAGCTCTGTTCAATATTTTCATTGATGACGTGGATGAGGCTACTGAATCTTTCATTAGTAAATTTGCGGACGACACTAAGCTGGGAGCGTGTGTCGACCGCTTGGAAGATCGGATGGCTCTGCAGAGAGATGTGGAACGGCTGGATCGATGGGCAGAGTCCAACAAAATGAAGTTTAATGAGCCCAAGTGTCGAGTCCTGCACTTTGGCCACAATAACCCCCTGCAGCATTATAAGCTGGGGACGGTGTGGCTGAACAGTGCCCAGGAGGAAAGGGACCTGGTCAGCAGCCGGCTGAACATGAGCCAGCAGTGTGCCCAGGTGGCCAAGAGAGCCAATGGCATCCTGGCCTGTATCAGGAATGGTGTGGCCAGCAGGAGCAGGGAGGTCATTCTTCCCCTGTACTCAGCACACACCTTGAGTATTGTGTCCAGTTCTGGGCCCCTCAGTTTAGGAAGGACTTTGAGATGCTTGAGTGTGTCCAGAGGAGGGCAGCAAAGCTGGTGAAGGACTTGGAAAACAAGCCATGGGAAGAACAACTGAGGGAGCTGGGGTTGTTTAGCCTGGAGAAAAGGAGACTCAGAGGTGACCTTATCACTCTCTACAACCTCCTGAAGGGTGGTTGTAGACAGCTGGGGGTTGGTCTCTTTCTTCAGGCAGCAACTGGCAGAACGAGAGGACACAGTCTTAAGTTGCATCAAGGGAAATATAGGTTGGATATTAGGAAGAAGTTTTTCACTGAAAGAGTGATTAAATACTGGAATAGTCTGCCCGGGGAGGTGGTGGAGTCACCATCCCTGGATGTGTTTAAAAGAAAACTGGATGTGGCACTTGATACCATGACCTAGTTGAGGTGTTAGGGCTGGGTTGGACTCGATGATCTTGAAGGTCTCTTCCAACCTACACATTCTGTGATTCTGTGCTCTTCTCTGGCAGCAATTACAACGGTGCAGGCACTTTTTGTTTTGAATCCTTCTTAAATGATATCACAGAGGTGTTACCACCATTTTGAATTGGCCAAGCCTTGGCCAGCAGCACATCCGTCTTTAGAGCTGCCTGGGATTGGCTCTGCTGAACATTGAGGAAGCTTCTAGCAGCTTCTCACACGAGCCACCCCTGTTGTGTCGTCCCCCCCCACTACCAAACCTTAGCCATGCAAACCAAATAGACTCTCCTTTTCCCTTTTTTCCCCATCCTCTTTTTGATGGGTTGGCCCTGGCTGGATGCCAGGTGCTCACCAAAGCTACTCTGTCACTCCCCTCCTCAACTGAACAGGGAAGAAAAAATATAATAAAAAAACATGAGTCCAGCATGCTGCAATGAAGAATGCCTGCTTTCTAATGCTTCAAATTGTCTAAGAAATTTTGTATTTTTCCAATTTCACTATCATTGCTGGAACTCCAGATGGGACCCTCTGCCTGATCTCCCATGGATCTGAGGGTTGTCTGGGATCTTCACACCAGTGAGAAGAATTCTCGAAGAAAGACCTCATATCCCTGGCCTCAGGTAAGATCCCATCTCTTAAAGGCATTCTTTTTGGTTTGTCTCCTACCCAAATAAGACATGACAATCAACCTATGCACTGATTATCCTATGCATTGGGTGGGTTATTTTGGTATTTTGGAACTTGGGGTTTTTTGGAACTTTAATGTATTCTGTTGCGACTATGGGTTCGGGTCAATTTAAAAAGGACCAAAAGGGATGGTATTTTGAAGAAATCACCACTTGGATGTATATTCAAGCATTAGAGGAAGATTGAGGGACCCCCTGGTGGAACAACTACCAAGGAGAATAATTTAAACTTTGTAATCAATTATGGCCTTTATATAAATTAGAGTCAGGAAAAAAGTAAAAAAGTGGCCACAAAATGGTACCTTAAACTAATACTCTGTTACAACGGATGTTGTTCTTGTTTCAGGGACAAAAATGAGATGAAGTTATGTACGCTGATATGTATTTCACCTTGAGAAATCACCCTGAACGGCAGAAGGGTTGCAATGTTAATCCTCCACTTTCAGGACCTTTTTGTTTTGGCTCTAGAGAATGAAAATAAGGGGAAAAGGATTGTGTTATTGTTCTATGTGTAGTATAGGACAAGTCTGCTCTAAGCACTTGGATGACTGTAGCAATGTGGGATTAGATGGTGGTGCTGCTACCTATTTCCCAATAAGCATCTCTTGTGGAAAGGCCGCTTGGGTAGGATTCAGGCAAAGCAGTCAAGTCCACACATCACACACACCATGGCTAGCTCAGCAAAGAGAGGCATGAAGGGCCTTTTATATGATAAGTTCCAGAGAAGGTTTATTCCAACACACCAAAGGGGATCAGGGACAAAAGACCTGGCCATGTGGTGTGCATAGGACTAAATAGAGGTCAGGAACCAATGGTCTGAAGGCACATGGGCAGTAGAAAAGGCAGGGCAAAGGGCATTGCCCTATAGGGAAGATGGGGCTGGCCACCAGGGATACCACAACCAATGGGGAAACAGGGAAAGGAGAAACCACGAGAATTAGGGGCATTTGGGGAGAATGAGACTGGGATAGATTACACAGTGTTGCAAGGCACCATGGGGGAAGTCTTTTCTTTCAGCTTAGGTGGAGACTCTATGGTGTATTCTTCCAGGGCAAGGCCTTTGGGATTCCCCTGAGGGGTTCAAAGGATTCCACAGATGACCAGGACTAAGATTTGGATTTAGTTGTAAGTCCAGTGCAGAGAGGACTGAGGCCCAGCTGATGATGTAGATAATGATGCAATAGAGGGAGGAGGAAGTTTGGGGGGAAGGTTTAAGGGTGTAGAGGGCTACAGCTCTGTAGAAGGAAGAATGTGAGGGAGACAGAATGATTTAATAATAGCCCCTCTTTGACAGGCAGTAGGGGCAGAGGGACTGTTGGGATTTTAGTTCTCCTTTTGTTTTTTTCTCTTAAAAGAATTTTCCTCCATATCTGTTGCTAGGAGACAATAACAACTGGGTACTTAAGAAAGACAAAAGAAGTGGCTAAGCTCAGGGGAGGAAGGCATCTGGCTGCACTTCTCTTATCTGAGGGTTTCTCTCAGAGGAGCAGATATACCTGAGATTTGGGCTGGTAAAAGGAGGGGCTGGGGCAGGTCAGAGCTGTGGGGATGGAATTTGCTGTGAAAGGAATGAAAGACTTGTCTTTACAAATAAAGTGTGGATCTGCTGGTAGATAAAACTAGTACTGAGAGATAAAAGAAACAGTGGGAAGGATTCCACTGATTGATGAATGGAATGAGAGAGACTTGTCTTTACAAACAAACTGTACGTCTGCTGATAAATAAAATTGGATACTGAGGGATGAAAGAAACAATGGAGGAACCATAAATTCCATAGGAAAATAAAAAGGGGGGTAAACATTAGAAGGGGGTCTTAGGTATTAGGCAATCTGGGATGTCTGTACCTCTCAAGTGTTGCCCTGAGTTTTCTGCCTTCTGTCTTGGTGCAGAAGTTTCTCAGGCAGCTCCATGTAAGCAATGTCTATTTTCAGAATGTTTACATACTTCTCCTCTGAGAGAAGAAATGATTGATGGTGATGTCCACCATCCAGGTTGTAGAGGTGGCGACCTCTGTAGCCAATCTCTTGACCTCTGTAAAAATGTATATAATGGAGTCAGATTTTTGAATAAAGTGGAGAAGAGTTGTTCCCTCACGCTGTGTGTGCCTGCTCATCTTTTTGTCCCTGAAGTGGGACACGCCCAGCCTCGACAAACCACATTCAAGTACCTCAGCCAATGGGGAAAGGGAGAGGCATATGCAGTCAGGAAATTAGGATAAAAAGGAGGCTGCATCCTCCAAAAATTTGAGAGACCCCAGGGGAAATGCCCCATGGCCTCTCCCTCTATTTGAATAAAGTTACAGTACTCCTCTGTCTCCTTTTTGGACATAAACCTCTGGTGTTTGTGGATTAATTTTCCTGACAGCTGCCACTGCCATAGCCCAGCCCGGTTCTGCTTCTTCTACTGTGGGGTGAGCCTCTGCTTGTGAGAGCAGTCACTGAACTGGGACGTTATTAACACCCTACCTCACTAAAGAGGGACTTTTCACCATCTGCTCAGGTGCCCGGAATCCCGAGCCTGCCTTTCCCTGCCCTGCTTGGAGTAGAGTTGCTGCTTCCCGGCCCCCACCATTTCTTAGGCACTGCTCTGAGCTTTTGCTACAGTGTAGCTGTGCATGCTCTGCCTGCCAAGATGTCCCGCAGTTCCAGCTACAGCTGTGGAGCTTCTGATACATCTTGTCCACCACCCCAGGATTTTTGACCATTCCTGCCATTCCAGATTGCTGCTTCCGAGAGTCCTGCTGGACCACTGGGATCAGTTGCCTCTGGGGGGGTTTGTAAAACAAGCCTTTCTTCCATCCCTTCCAGTCTCAGTCAAGCTGCCATTACCACGTGCACCCTGAGCTCACACCAGAGTGCTCCCTGAAATTGCAGGGGAATCATTGTATCTGCCCTTCCAGGCTTGGGAGCCACCAGTGCCCCTGCCAGCTGTGACCATAACTACACCAAAGGGGAAACTGCCTGCAGTCAAGAAGGCTGTCACTGGGTTTCTGGTTCTGTTTGTTGTTGCTGCCATAGTTGTTTGTTTGCCTTATACATAGTAGTAAAGAACTGTTATTCCTATTCTCATATCTTTGCCTGAAAGTTCCTTAATTTAAAAATTATAATTTGGATGAAAGGGTCGCAATTTCCATTCAAGAGGAGGTTCCTGCTTTCCTTAGCAGACACCTATCTTTCAGACCAAGACAGGGACCAATAACAGTAAAAGTCCCATTTTCAATTACAGATCTGAATAACTGGAAAACAATGGCTGGGACATATAGGGATGATCTGCACAAGATGTCTAAAGCTTTTGAAATGACAATTAAAACTCAAGACCCTGATTGGAAGGATATAGACACTATGTTGGAAATATTATTTGACCGCACCGAAAGGGAGATGGTTCTTAAAACCAGTAAAAGATTTTTCAAGGAGAAAATCCTGGTGGGAACTCTTCCCAGTAATCTAGAACTAAATTTCCCTTCGACAGATCCTGAGTGGGACCCAAATGTACCCATATAGTGAGAAATGTTAACTATATATCAACAGTGGGTTTCATATGGGATTAGACATGTGTCCTAGGGTGACTATGGTGCCCGTATCCCCAATCGTCTGTTCTGTGTGTGCTGTGTGTTCTGTACCTTTAAGACTGATTCTGAGAGTGAGCAGGGAAGAAGATGCGTGCAGTTTGTTTTGAAAAAACAGTTTTCACTCCTCCTCACTTTTTTTTTTCATTGTCCTTGGGGGGTTCGTCGGATGCACGGACAGTAGCAAGAGAGTTTTTTTTCTCTCCTTCTTAGTTAGTCTAGCTAGCTGAGGGAAAAGATTCCTGGACTGTTTTTTTTTCTTTTCCCTTTTTTCTTGGGACTGTTTAAATCTGCTCTGGACTGAAAACCCAGAGGAGCACCAAGAGCTGTACCTGTGGCCCACCGGGCCTGGACCATGGCATTTTCCAGCGCCGAAAGAGACCCGGACTGATAAGAGACTGAGAGAGCTGAACTGACTCACGGCAAGGACTTTTTTCTCAATTTTGCCATCTCTCTCTTTGGACCAGCGAGAGGTTTTATTGTTTCATATTATTCATTCGTTATGCTTGTGGGCAGTTTGTTTGTTAAATAAATAGTTTTTTCCACTTTTCTCCGAGGAAGTTCTTTTCCTGGACCGACTGGGGGGGAAGGGGCCATTTAGGTTTTGCTCTCCAGAGGAACCCCCATTCGGAGGTTTCCTCCCAAATTTGCCCTAAACCAGGACAACATGTGATTCCAAAAGCTATAAATATGTCTAAATTATTTCAGGTGAGACAGGATTTTAAGGAAACCCCTACAGAATTTATGAACTGTCTCAAAGATACTGATTGGAAATATACTAATGTAAATCCAGAGATCGCCTAGCTCCTATTTTCATAGGACTGTCCTCAGGTGATATTAGGAGGAAACTACAGAAAATTCACATGCTTTTGACATGGGTGAACTACTTGACATTGCATGGGCTGTGTATAGGAATCGGGAAAAACCGCAGAAAGCAGCTAAACAGAAAGTGATAGCAGTTATAGAATAAATCAGTAAAGGATTCCCGCCCCCAGGAAGAGGGGAGTTTTGAGTTAGGGGAAGGGTTTGGTTCCTCAACCTTGATTAGAAAGACTGGGAACAAATCAATGTGCATATTGTAAAAGGGATGGACATTGGAAGTGGGAGTGTCCTCAGCTAAAACCCGAGACTCCAAGCCCTCTGATTGCAATAGCAGAGAACCTGTGATGGGGGCTAGAGGTTTCTTCCCCAACAGAGCCTCTGGTTACAGTCATGCTGGGGAATGAAAAACTAGGATTTTCAGTAGACACAGGAGCAAGTTATTCGGTATTAAATACTCTGGAAAGAAAGCTAGGTGATGACTATCACAATTATCAGTGCCACTGAGACTCATGAAATGTGCCCCTTCTACAATCCAGTTAAATTCAAAATGGGGAAACTATGAGTAACTCATCAATTTTTGGATCTGCCTAATGTTCTAAAACTATTATTAGGAAGAAACTTGCTGGAGAAGTTGAATGCAGAGATGAAGTTTCAGGAAGGAAACATTAAAATTAAAATATCTGAGCCTAAATATGTAGAAGCTTCAATTTTTATGTTACAGGAACTGACTTCCCAATCTGAACCTATTCCAAAGGAAATTGAGGATGCAGTAATTCCCATTGTGTGGGCTGTTGAGATCTCTGGATGATCAAAAAGAGCAGAAACTGTAAGAATCATACTAAAATTTGGGGCCATAAGACAAAACCAATATTCTTTAAAATTGGAAAGCCAAAAGGATTATTACCTATCATTCAAATTTTTTTGAGATATGGGTTATTGTTGCCCTGAGTTTTCTGTCTTTTGTCTTTCCGTAGAACTTTCACACGCAGCCTTGATGTAAATAATGTCTATTCTTAGAATGTTTACATACTTCTCCTGCGAGAGAAGAAATGATTGATGGTGATGTCCACCATCCAGGTTGAAGGGGTGGCGACCTGTGTAGCCAATCCCTTGACCTCTGTACATATCTATAAATACTGGAGTCAAAATAGAATTAATTAGAGAGTGTTTTTTCCAACAGCCGTCTCCTGAGTTTCATTCCAGTGTTCCTAAATTGGGACATGCCCAGCTTCGCCCCGCGACAGGTTATTGGTGGAGTGTGAATCTAGACATAATACTCCAATTTTGCTAGTCAAAAAGGCTAATGGTAAAGATCATTGGTTAGTACAGGACTCGACTAATTAATAAAATAGCAGAAGACATACACCCAGTGGTAGCAAACCCATACACACTCAACCACACTAAGAGAATGGGGAGTGGTATATTGTAGTAGATTTGAAGGATGCCTTTTCTGCATATATTTAAGCCATGACAGCAAGGAAACTATTCACATGTGAGTGGGAAAATCCACAGACAGGAAAAAAGACTGAATTGACGTGGACTGTACTGCCACAAGGATTTAAAAATAGCCACACAAGTTTTTGGGAATCAACTGGCAAAGGAATTGGAAGAATGGAGAGTCTTTAACCTGCAAGGGACTCTTACAATATGTTGATGATATCCTGATAGCCACTGAAACTAAAGAACAGTGTCAAGACCTAACTGTTGAATTGTTAAACTTTTTAGGATTAAGCAGTTATGGGGTATGGAGGAAGAAAGCCCAAGTAATGAAGAATACTGTGACCTAGCTGGGTTTTGAAATTCTCTGGGGAGAAGTAACCTTAACTTTTTCTAACTTTTCTCTTTCTTTCTCTTTCCCTGTCTTACTATTAAATAAACTATATCAATTTTTTGGCATCAACATTTAATCTTGTTTGTTTTTATCTTGTTTTTTTGGGAATACTTTGAACCTTCAAAGTTCTTTCTGTTTTATACGCAGAGACTTAGTTTTCTTAGCTCTTCTGGGTTTAAACCATTTTGTAACAGCAGGCAATATCCACCTGAAGTAGCCCAAACAGGGTAATGTGGGGAAAGAACTTCCAAAGATTTAACACAATCTACAAATTGGTTACTAAAATTTAGAGCTAATTTGGTCATCCTGCTTATGGTGCTGGACTGACTTTTATGGATTTGTTTTTCTCCACACCTCCATTGATTCTTACTTAGATTATCCATGGGTGTGATTCTACAGTCTAGACATCATCCCACCTCCCCTAAGTATTTCCATTGTTCTTCTGTAGCACTTTGTCCAAGTACAAGGCTTGCTTCCGAGAGTTTGGCACTGTCAAATTTGAAACATTTTGGGTGTGATTCCTAGTAATACATAAATCTAAAAACCTGGCTGCATGGCCTCCTGAAGCTGCTAAGGCGATATCCAAAAATGTTGGTCAGAACTATGGGATCCTCTTGTGTGGTTTGTCAAGGCTGGGCGTGTCCCACTTCAGGGACAAAAAGATGAGCAGGCACACACAGCGTGAGGGAACAACTCTTCTCCACTTTATTCAAAAATCTGACTCCATTATATACATTTTTACAGAGGTCAAGAGATTGGCTACAGAGGTCGCCACCTCTACAACCTGGATGGTGGACATCACCATCAATCATTTCTTCTCTCAGAGGAGAAGTATGTAAACATTCTGAAAATAGACATTGCTTACATGGAGCTGCCTGAGAAACTTCTGCACCAAGACAGAAGGCAGAAAACTCAGGGCAACACTTGAGAGGTACAGACATCCCAGATTGCCTAATACCTAAGACCCCCTTCTAATGTTTACCCCCCTTTTTATTTTCCTATGGAATTTATGGTTCCTCCATTGTTTCTTTCATCCCTCAGTATCCAATTTTATTTATCAGCAGACGTACAGTTTGTTTGTAAAGACAAGTCTCTCTCATTCCATTCATCAATCAGTGGAATCCTTCCCACTGTTTCTTTTATCTCTCAGTACTAGTTTTATCTACCAGCAGATCCACACTTTATTTGTAAAGACAAGTCTTTCATTCCTTTCACAGCAAATTCCATCCCCACAGCTCTGACCTGCCCCAGCCCCTCCTTTTACCAGCCCAAATCTCAGGTATATCTGCTCCTCTGAGAGAAACCCTCAGATAAGAGAAGTGCAGCCAGATGCCTTCCTCCCCTGAGCTTAGCCACTTCTTTTGTCTTTCTTAAGTACCCAGTTGTTATTGTCTCCTAGCAACAGATATGGAGGAAAATTCTTTTAAGAGAAAAAAACAAAAGGAGAACTAAAATCCCAACAGTCCCTCTGCCCCTACTGCCTGTCAAAGAGGGGCTATTATTAAATCATTCTGTCTCCCTCACATTCTTCCTTCTACAGAGCTGTAGCCCTCTACACCCTTAAACCTTCCCCCCAAACTTCCTCCTCCCTCTATTGCATCATTATCTACATCATCAGCTGGGCCTCAGTCCTCTCTGCACTGGACTTACAACTAAATCCAAATCTTAGTCCTGGTCATCTGTGGAATCCTTTGAACCCCTCAGGGGAATCCCAAAGGCCTTGCCCTGGAAGAATACACCATAGAGTCTCCACCTAAGCTGAAAGAAAAGACTTCCCCCATGGTGCCTTGCAACACTGTGTAATCTATCCCAGTCTCATTCTCCCCAAATGCCCCTAATTCTCGTGGTTTCTCCTTTCCCTGTTTCCCCATTGGTTGTGGTATCCCTGGTGGCCAGCCCCATCTTCCCTATAGGGCAATGCCCTTTGCCCTGCCTTTTCTACTGCCCATGTGCCTTCAGACCATTGGTTCCTGACCTCTATTTAGTCCTATGCACACCACATGGCCAGGTCTTTTGTCCCTGATCCCCTTTGGTGTGTTGGAATAAACCTTCTCTGGAACTTATCATATAAAAGGCCCTTCATGCCTCTCTTTGCTGAGCTAGCCATGGTGTGTGTGATGTGTGGACTTGACTGCTTTGCCTGAATCCTACCCAAGCGGCCTTTCCACAAGAGATGCTTATTGGGAAATAGGTAGCAGCACCACCATCTAATCCCACATTGCTACAGTCATCCAAGTGCTTAGAGCAGACTTGTCCTATACTACACATAGAACAATAACACAATCCTTTTCCCCTTATTTTCATTCTCTAGAGCCAAAACAAAAAGGTCCTGAAAGTGGAGGATTAACATTGCAACCCTTCTGCCGTTCAGGGTGATTTCTCAAGGTGAAATACATATCAGCGTACATAACTTCATCTCATTTTTGTCCCTGAAACAAGAACAACATCCGTTGTAACAGAGTATTAGTTTAAGGTACCATTTTGTGGCCACTTTTTTACTTTTTTCCTGACTCTAATTTATATAAAGGCCATAATTGATTACAAAGTTTAAATTATTCTCCTTGGTAGTTGTTCCACCAGGGGGTCCCTCAATCTTCCTCTAATGCTTGAATATACATCCAAGTGGTGATTTCTTCAAAATACCATCCCTTTTGGTCCTTTTTAAATTGACCCGAACCCATAGTCGCAACAGAATACATTAAAGTTCCAAAAAACCCCAAGTTCCAAAATACCAAAATAACCCACCCAATGCATAGGATAATCAGTGCATAGGTTGATTGTCATGTCTTATTTGGGTAGGAGACAAACCAAAAAGAATGCCTTTAAGAGATGGGATCTTACCTGAGGCCAGGGATATGAGGTCTTTCTTCGAGAATTCTTCTCACTGGTGTGAAGATCCCAGACAACCCTCAGATCCATGGGAGATCAGGCAGAGGGTCCCATCTGGAGTTCCAGCAATGATAGTGAAATTGGAAAAATACAAAATTTCTTAGACAATTTGAAGCATTAGAAAGCAGGCATTCTTCATTGCAGCATGCTGGACTCATGTTTTTTTATTATATTTTTTCTTCCCTGTTCAGTTGAGGAGGGGAGTGACAGAGTAGCTTTGGTGAGCACCTGGCATCCAGCCAGGGCCAACCCATCAAAAAGAGGATGGGGAAAAAAGGGAAAAGGAGAGTCTATTTGGTTTGCATGGCTAAGGTTTGGTAGTGGGGGGGGACGACACAACAGGGGTGGCTCGTGTGAGAAGCTGCTAGAAGCTTCCTCAATGTTCAGCAGAGCCAATCCCAGGCAGCTCTAAAGACGGATGTGCTGCTGGCCAAGGCTTGGCCAATTCAAAATGGTGGTAACACCTCTGTGATATCATTTAAGAAGGATTCAAAACAAAAAGTGCCTGCACCGTTGTAATTGCTGCCAGAGAAGAGCACAGAATCACAGAATGTGTAGGTTGGAAGAGACCTTCAAGATCATCGAGTCCAACCCAGCCCTAACACCTCAACTAGGTCATGGTATCAAGTGCCACATCCAGTTTTCTTTTAAACACATCCAGGGATGGTGACTCCACCACCTCCCCGGGCAGACTATTCCAGTATTTAATCACTCTTTCAGTGAAAAACTTCTTCCTAATATCCAACCTATATTTCCCTTGATGCAACTTAAGACTGTGTCCTCTCGTTCTGCCAGTTGCTGCCTGAAGAAAGAGACCAACCCCCAGCTGTCTACAACCACCCTTCAGGAGGTTGTAGAGAGTGATAAGGTCACCTCTGAGTCTCCTTTTCTCCAGGCTAAACAACCCCAGCTCCCTCAGTTGTTCTTCCCATGGCTTGTTTTCCAAGTCCTTCACCAGCTTTGCTGCCCTCCTCTGGACACACTCAAGCATCTCAAAGTCCTTCCTAAACTGAGGGGCCCAGAACTGGACACAATACTCAAGGTGTGTGCTGAGTACAGGGGAAGAATGACCTCCCTGCTCCTGCTGGCCACACCATTCCTGATACAGGCCAGGATGCCATTGGCTCTCTTGGCCACCTGGGCACACTGCTGGCTCATGTTCAGCCGGCTGCTGACCAGGTCCCTTTCCTCCTGGGCACTGTTCAGCCACACCGTCCCCAGCTTATAATGCTGCAGGGGGTTATTGTGGCCAAAGTGCAGGACTCGACACTTGGGCTCATTAAACTTCATTTTGTTGGACTCTGCCCATCGATCCAGCCGTTCCACATCTCTCTGCAGAGCCATCCGATCTTCCAAGCGGTCGACACACGCTCCCAGCTTAGTGTCGTCCGCAAATTTACTAATGAAAGATTCAGTAGCCTCATCCACGTCATCAATGAAAATATTGAACAGAGCTGGCCCCAGCACAGACCCCTGAGGGACACCACTGGTGACAGGCCGCCAGCTGAATGCAGCACCACTCACCACCACTCTCTGGGCCTGGCCATCCAGCCAGTTCCTAACTCAGCGAGGAGTGCTCCTGTCCAAGCCCCGGGGTGCCAGCTTTTCCAGGAGTATGCTGTGGGAAAGAGTTTCAAAGGCCTTGCTGAAGTCCAAATAGACCACATCCACAGCCTTTCCCACATCCACCAGGTGGGTCACCTGGTCATAAAAGGAGATCAAGTTGGTCAAACATGACCTACCTCTCCTAAACCCATGCTGGCTGGGCCTGAGACCCTGGCCATCCTGTAGGTGCTGTGTGATGACAGTATAAACTGTTCCATTATCTTGCCAGGTACTGAGGTCAGACTGACTGATCTATAATTACTGGGATCCTCCTTCCCACCCTTTTTGTGAATGGGTGTCACATTGGCCAGCTTCCAATCTTCTGGAACCTCACCAGTGAGCCAGGAATGATTGTAAATGATGGAGAGTGGCTTTGCAAGCTCATCTGCCAGCTCCCTCATCACCTGGGATGGATCCCATCTGGCCCCATAGATTTATGAGTGTCCAAGCATCTCAGCAGTTCTCTGACTGCCTTCTCTTGGATAATGGGGAGACCATTCTGTTCCCTGACACCATCAATGAACCCAGGAGGACAGCTGTCCTGTAGGCAAGTTGCCTTCCCACTGAAAACTGAGGCAAAGAAGGCATTAAACACTTCTGCCTGCTCATCAGCAGTTATTAAGTTCCCTCCCTTATCCAATAAAGAACAAAGGTTGGCCTTACCTTTCCTTTTACCATTAAAATATTTGTAGAAATATTTTTATTGTCCTTTACAGAAGTCGCCATTCTGAGTTCAAACTGAGCTTTGGCCTCCTTAATTTTTTCCTACATTCTCTAGCAGCCCCCTTAAATATTTCCTGAGTGGCCTGACCCTCCTTCCAAAAATGATACACCCTCTTTTTATTCCTGAGTTCATCCAAAACCTCCTTGCTTATCCAGGCTGTGCATTTGCCTCATCGATTGGTCTTCCGGCACACGGGGACAGTCTGTTCCTGTGCTCTCAAAATCTCTGTTTTGAAGAATACCCAGCTTTCCTGAAGTCCTTTGTTTTTAAGGGCTTCTTCCCAAGGAACTCTCTGAATAAGTCTTTTAAATAGGCCAAAGTCTGCCCTCCGGAAGTCCAGTGTAAAAGTCTTATTGATGTACCTCCTGATTTCACCAACTATTGAGAACTCTATAATTTCATGATCGCTCTGCCCCAGTCGTCCTCCAACCACCACATCTCCCACCAGGCCATCTCTATTTGTGAACAACAGATCCAACATAGTCTCTCCCCTGGTGGGCTCACCGACCCGCTGTGACAAAAAGTTAGCATCCATGCACTCTAAAAATTTCCTGGACTGCCTCTTTTCTGTTCTATTAAGTTCCCAGCAGATGTCTGGCAGGTTGAAGTCACCCAGAAGAACAAGGGCTGATGATCCTGAAACATTCTCCAGCTGCTTATGGAATAAGTTGTCCACCTCTTCCTCCTGTTTGGGTGGACGATAACAGACTCCCAGTAGGATGTCAGCCTTGTTGGCTTTCCCCTTAATTCTTACCCATAGGCATTCAACTCCATCTTCATTAGTTTCAATACCTATGGCATCAAAAGCCTTCTTAATATAAAGGGCCACCCCTCTACCTCTTCTCCCTTTCCTGTCTCTTCTGAAGAGCTTGTAGCCATCGAGTGCAGTGCTCCAGATATGTGAGTCATCCCACCACGTTTCTGTGATGGCGACTACATCATAGCTTTGCTGTTGCACCATGACCTCCAGCTCTTCCTGTTTGTTACCCATGCTACGTGCATTGGTATACATGCACTTAAGCTGGGCTGCTGATTTCACCCCTAACTCAGGCTTAGCACCCTTGGGCCTGCTTCCAGGCAGCCCAGCTGCATCCCCTACCCCCTTCAAACCAAGTTTAAAGCCCTCTCAACCAGGTCTGCCAGCTCCTGAGCCAAGAACCTTCTACCCTTAACAGAGATGTATCCCATCTGGTTCCAACAGAGCAGGTGCCGTGAAAGTTGAGCCGTGATCAAAGAATCCGAAATTTTGTCGATGACACCAACCCTTAAGCCACTTGTTAATGATGAGAGTTCTATTTCCTCCATCATTTTTCTCTGCCACCAGAGGGACTGAGCAGAACACTACCTGGGTCCCTGTCTTGTCAACCACATGACCCAATGACCTAAAGTCCCTTTTAATTGCCTTGACACTCCTCTTTTTGATCTCGTCACTGCCAGCCTGGAGTATCAGCAGTGGGTAATAATCATTGAGCTGAATCAGCCCAGGAAGTCTCTTAGCAGAGTGAGAACACATCAGTAGAACAACTATCCAGACACCAAGGTCAGAGAAGGAGGGGGAGGAGGTCCTCCAGCCACAGCTGCAGCCTGTGGTGAAGACCATGGTGAAGCAGGCTAGCTCTCTGCAGCCCATGGGGATGCAGAGATCCACCTGCAGGCTGTGAAGGAGACCACCAGAGCAGGTGGATGCCTGAGAGGAGGCTGTGTATCTCTGGGAGGCCTGTGGAGAGAGAAGCCCATGCTGGAGAAGCCTGTCCTTGAAGGACTACACCCCATGGAGAAGTGACCCATGCTGGGGCAGTTTGGGGAGGACTGTTGCCTATGGGATAGACTCAGGTTGCATAAGTTCATGGAGGACTCTCCTGTTGGAGGGACCCCACACTGGAGCAGGGGAAGGATTCTTCTCCCCGAGCAGTGGCAGAAACAATGTGTGATGAACTGACCATTAATATAGGGAACTGACAACTAAATTTAAACATTATAATTTGCTGTGTAGTTAAGGGGGTTAAAAACAGGCCTTTGCCATACAAAAACAGAGCCTTGCCCATTTGTTTAAGACTGAAAAGCAGAAACCAGTGCTCAAAAAACTGGAAAAAACTGGATTTATAGTTTACACTATGCCCAGGAGCCTTGAAAGACAGAGACCGAGACAGCCTACGCAGAAACCAGGTTCATCCAGCAGACACCTGAAGAAGACTATTTTACTTCATCCGCTTCACCATAACCCCCATTCCCTGTTTCTCTGTGCCCCTGGGGGAGGAGGTAGAGCTCAAGAAATAGGGAGGGGTGGGGGAAGGTGTTTTGAAGGTTTTATTTTGCTTCTCATTATCCTGCTCTGATGTTGTCAGCAATAAATTCAAATAATATCTCTAATTCTATCTTGTTATGTCCATTATAGTATTTGATGAGTGATCTCTCTGAGTATGTATCTCAATCCATGAATCCTTCATTATATTTTCTCTCCTGTATCTAGCTGCAGAGGGTTAGAGAATAGCTATAGTGGGTGTCTGGTATCCAGCCAGTGTCAACCCACTACACAGAGAAGAGAGAAAAGAGAGTGAGATCACTGGCCCTGGGACCAGCATTGGGCCAGCCAGTGGGGATCTTTGTTGTCCTGAAGTCCTGGGTATACTCCAAAGCAGATGGAAGTACAAATCTTACCAAAGAGAGATAAAGGTCCTCCCTCCACCTGATGACTTATCACCCCCAAAGTACACCATTCACACATGTCATGGAAAGCTCTTTAGCCATATATCTCATGGCATATCTCATGGAATACCTGACTGTTATCTTGCCTGTTGTGATTCCAGTTTCTTCATTAGGAAAAAGGTCTCTGTGACATTAGCAAAAAAATCATGAAAGGCTGCACTCAGCAGTGAAGGAGTGTGGGAACTGTCAGTGGTCAGAACATGGATTCTTAGGCTCCAGGCAGAATCTTGAAGCCTGTGGGAAAACCAATAACAGAACTCTCTCAGTCTGGCCTGGAAAATCATGAGGAGGAACCTGTAGTATATGTTATAAGATAAATTCGTGTTTCAAACTAATGTGGTGTGATATATAACATATATTAATTTGTGCTTGAAAATTAAAAGACCCAATACTGTAATAAAACCCTAAGCAGGAGGTAGATTTGCAGTTGTGAAACACAGGCTGCACCGAGGAAGACTCAAATTTACAACAGAAAAGACATGGCTCAGTCGAACATGGCTCATGGCTCAGGGTTGGGCCGGAAGTGATTGATACCCGATATGCATCTGCGATAAGACAGCCAGGGCTGTGCATCCCAATGCCGGTTTCCTGTAAATCAAATCAAGCCCTCATCTCTGCCCAGAAAGAACCAAATGCAAGAAAGAAGTTACATGAATATACAAACTGAACAAAAGTGGACAGAAGACCTTGCCTTAAGGGAAATAAACTGTATAAAAACTGTCTCCCCCAGAACACGGAGTTTGTGAACGGGAGGAGTTCGGCTCCATTGAAGCTGACTCTACGTTCACCCAACATTCGATTCCCAGGATCGGAGTTGTTTCTTTTGTTGTGGCTTTTCAAGATCGCTTTTCATAGCGAAATAAAATAGCTTTATATTAAATTGGCTACATATCTTTTTACAACAAACCCAAAACAACCTTGTAGATATCCTCCTCCTGACACCTGGTGTTTTTCCAACTTGTTTGCTGGTAGAGATGTTTACAAAAAGGTGGTGCCCTAAAGGATCAATCCTATTCATTGTACCGAAACACTGTATAAAAAGAATCTGTCTTTCAATAAATTTTGCTATAAGCCCTCTGAAGAAATTGGAGTTCTACGTGTTGTTACATGAGCCATCATGAATCGTAACCATATCTGGTGACCTGACATTCGTTCGCTGCAGCCAAGAGCTAAAGGACAGGAGTCTCTCTCCTCCTCCCCTGAGAGGTAAGGAGTTATCCCCCAGGCCTTCCTGGAGAAGGCTGGATCCTTTTGATCAACGGGGAAGAAGGACACAGCCTGTGAGCCGGTCTAGGATGGTACCTGACGAAACTAGAGTCTGGATCCTAGGACAGATCACTGTGCACCGCTAGAAGCGGTTCCACGGGCTGTCAGGAAGAGTTCCTGAAGTGAGGAACCTGCCCTCTGGAGAGGACAAACTGCCTTCTGTGAAGGCTTTCCTTCACTGACCAACTGGCAGCTGGAATTCCCCACTGCAAGCAGCTCGGTTTGCCTCGGCTCCTCCTTTTTTCCCTGCATCACGAATGGCTGTGGAAGGATCTTCGTTTCATCAAAGACCACAGATTATGTGTACCCTAAGCCTGCCCAGAGCCAGCCCGCCCCAGATCCAGCTCTATAATCTTATCAACTCTGGGGCTGAATTTTCAGTTGTATCCTTTTCTGCGTGGCCTCCAACATGGCCCTTGGCTCCTATTGGTTCGGCCATGGAGGGGCTGGGGGGCACAACGCAGAGCTTTGTATGCCCACAGCCTGTATTGGTCAGAAATGCAGAGGGACGGACAGCTGTGCTTCGGTCCCGGGTCGTACCAGTTCCATTCACCCTCTAGGGGAGGGATGTCCTAAAAGCCTGGGCAGAAATGGAGGTGCCGCTGGCCCAAAGAAAATTGCGGAGACCAGGGGTCCAATTTATGAATGCCCTATGCCTTTTAATTTTTCCTATATTTATTTTAATATTGGTTGCATGTGAGTTATGGGCTTGTTTGCTATGTTTTCTTTTTTTTTTTCCCCTCCACAGGACTTTGGGGGTGGGGAGAGATGTAAATTCAGCACTGAGAGAGGCAGCCAGTGTGTCCCCCCCCACGCCCCCACTCCCTGAGGCGTCGCTGAGCGCTGACGGCAAGAGGCAGGGAGGCCCTGCTGCTTTTGAACTCTGTATCAGGCTGAGGGTGGCGTCTGGACCATCTCTCGTTTCCTCTCTCTGTAGCCCCCCCTTCAATTCCCCCGATGCGCGGTGAGTGACATGGGCGGAGGTTTTCCCGCAACACAGCGGCAGGCAGGGCATGCAAACCTGGGGAGAGGGTGGAGATGGTGTTTCAGCCCGAAGAGGCTGTGTACAGCCTTCCCCACTGTTATGAATGCTAGGAGACTGCCTCCTTAGTGATTTCAGCTTTATTGGGAACAGTCTGGGAAGGGGACCCGAAGGGTGTGTGCACACCACCGCTGCTCCCAATACAGCATGGAGGAAGAGGAGGATATCAGCTCTGTCGTCTGGCAGATCTGGGTCTTCCTTCCTCACAGGAGTCCCCAAGAAGATGCCTGCTGGTTTCAGGTACAGGGTCCCCATGTCACTCCTGGCTCACTTTGGTTGGGGTGACAAACGCGAGGGATCCTGACTAGAGCTTTGATGTTGTCCGGTGTCCCTTCTGGTTAGAAGTGTTACTGATTTATTAAAAAAAATATGGATATTGATCTAACACCGATATCCACAATGACGGACAAAGACTCTCTAACAGTTTAAAGTTAGAAAGTGTATGTTTATTACGACGCCGGGCAGCGTGCGGGATAGCTCCCAAATACACACGCGCAATCCACAGATGATCACAGGGTCTTTTTATGTACAAGAATATTGAATACCCAAAACACAAATGCATATTCATGACTCTGGTACATCCCATTCCCCGCTTCGTATGGTAATTAGCCAAAAAGCTATTAAGCATGCGTAGTTTGTTCTTTGAAATGGGTCGGTGGTCTTTTTATGGGGCGGGGTCTCAAAATGATGAAGTAAGATGGGTCTTCCTCGCTTTGACTTTTTAACCTTTTTAGCGCTACGTGACAACTGAATCCTGTTTTCCAGCACTGCTTGATTGATGCTTGTATTGTCTATTGATTATTCAAGGATGTACATCCTTCTGTTGGTCAGGGTGCACATCCTTAAAAAAACAAAAGGAAGTTAGTCTGTGTCTACTGATAACAAAGGGCCATTGATTACTCAGGAGTTTGACAGGCTTCATGATTTACTAGTTCCTTAAATCTTCAAAATTAATACTTCATTACTTCAGCTCTTTACCTGCACGGGGGGTCATGGCTCATTGTTTTTAGGGATCTCCACTAGACGAATTCCCTCTCCCCTAAGTCCCATGGGAATCTGAGATTTGCATAGTAGGTGATGTCATCCTCCTCCACATGGTCTCGGGTGGTTCACTATCTTGGAGGAGAGGGGAGCAGCAGGGGCCATACCCAACGGGAAGGGAATTTACACAACAACTCATTCAACCAACAACTCATTATCTTCATTAACTTATAACATTGGAACTTTGTATCAACTTTCTAACAATTTATTCTCTACACCCACAGCGGCAGCGGCGGCTGTTGGAACTTTTTTTGCTGTGCTAGCCCCACAACACTGTGAGGCCCACAGCAATGGGGACCAAGCTTTCCTCCGCTCTTTTTCTCTCTTTCTCCATGCCCAGCCCCTTCATTCTCCACCTGGCAGCTGTGGGATGGTCATCAGACTCTCTTTTCCATTCCTAGCGCTCCCCGCCATTTTTACCCCCATGGTTGCGCGGGCACTGGGGGTGCGGGCAGGGCTATGGCTCTGCTGCCTTTCCCTGCTGCCCCACGCTGTGGTGCTGCAAGCCCCGGGCAGAGGCTTCACTCCCGCGTGCAGTGTTCCCGGACAATGTGGCAGCCTGGCCGGGCATGCGGGCCTGGCGCGGCCCATGCTATTCTCCCCCCCTTCCTCTCCTGGAAGCAGCAGGGGGCAGAGGCTGCCCAGCTCTGCTTGAGAGAACGAGACTGTGGGCAGGCACCTGCGGGGGAGGGGTCGAGGGAAGGCTCGGGTTTCTCAGTCCAAGCCCCCCGCCCATCCCCCTCCCCAAGCACAGAGCTGTGGGCAGTGCGGGCAGGGCCCGGGGCCCTGCTGCAACCGTGCCAGCGGAGAGCAGAAGGACCGATCTGGGCATGTTGGGCATGTCAACTCAGAATAGCCCCCGCCNGGGATGGCAGTTTGATTTTTCTTCTGGTTCTCCCCTCCACCCCCCTCTCTTTTTCTTCTTAGGGCATCTCTAGGCAACAGAGTTGAAGTTTTAAATGTCTGTCTGTAAAAGTAAGGATGTGAAGCTTACACCTTTACACATAACAACAGATGAATTAGTAATATTTCTGTATTATAGTTGTTATTGGTTGTAAGTTTTTTCACTGCTTTCCCGAGTTTCATTTTAAGGTCATGAGCATGTCTGTCCAGACAAGTGTTATCCTAGCTTTCTAAGATACTTACTACTGATATATTGATTACATAATATGACTTTACAGATGATAACAATATATATTGTTTGTAACTTAGTGTTTTATATCCGTCTTTTTCCCATATATTTTGCTATCTCTTTATGTCTACTAGCATGCAACACACGTGTCATTCAAGGATCTTTACCTTGTTTTCTATCTGTCAATGCTAGTTTCGCACTGGCTTGTCAGTTTGATTTTGTGTGTCTCATGATTTTTAAGTATTTTTCAGACTTCTAGGGAATGTTGTCTGAAATCTGAAGATTCCTTCTGCTCTGAAGGATTGGGATGCATTTGCAGTTCTGGTCATAGAACCATTTCAATACTGCACTGAATTTAAAGCATCCTCACTCTGACAGAATTTCAGAGGAAACCAGCCATTAGGTGGTTCAATTAATATTACACCAAGATTCTTAGGAACCTTTTTTCTCTCACAAGGAGAGCTGGGGCTCTGGCCAAGCCTTAAGCTCTTCCTGGATGAGAACATTTGGTGATACCCAGATGCTTCAGCAGCAAAATTACATACAAGTTATTTGACTCGACAATTTGACCTATAAGTGTGGCAGCTGAATCTGTTTTTCTAGAATGAGCTTGGAGTTCATGACCCAGACATGATCTTCCAAAGATTCCTCATTCATTTAAACTGTTCAGCTGTCTGCAGTTTCTGGGTTCATGGGATTTATAGACAACACATAAATTTGAATAATACAACTTTATATTAGAAATTTGGGAAATGAATTATCAAACCAAAAATTTTGATTTACTAATAACAGTAAAGTCTGACAAGTTATTAAATTAAGTAGAAGATATCCCTGTGTTTTATCATCAGCAGGTTCAAGCAGTCACATCAGACACCCATCGCCTTCGAGGAGTGTAAAGGGACACATTGCATAGCCTTTGTGGCTAGAAGAACAAATAGAAGAGTGACTGCAAAAGAGACAGTCATGTCTGGAAATTATACAAATGATATGACAACAAAAGCCCTGTGTCATCATCATGGTACTGTGTTTCCACTAACTTTATTCAAGCTATTTCCTGTTTGAGAATTGAAGAAGACATCCAGTGATGCCAAAGATTGACAACCTGGCACTGATGGACTTCTCCCTGAGTTTTAATCATTTGGACTTTAAAGCAAAATTATTTATCTTAATTTTTCTAAAAGGATGTACTTGCTAACTTCGTCTAATGCTTCATGTGCCTTTGGTGTGCCTTGCAGTTACCAAATGCTGTGGTTTTACTTTGTGGTAATTGGGATCATGTAGATCCTTGGGAATCAGGTCCATCAAGCAGATCTCTCCATTGCTATTGCTGTTTTCATCACTGTCCTAGGGTGACTATAGTGCCTGTATCCCCAATTGTCTGTTCTGTGTGTTCTGTGTGTTCTGTACCTTTAAGACTGATTCTGAGAGTGAGCAGGGAAGAAGACGCGAACAGTTTGTTTTGAAAACAACAGTTCTCAATCCTCCTCAGTTCTTCGTTGTACTTGGGTGTTCACCGGATGCACGGACAGCGGCGAGAGAGAGTTTTTCTATCCTTTTTAGTTAGTCTAGCTAGCTGAGGCAAAAAGCTTCCTGGACTGTTTTTTTTCTTTTCCCTATTTTTCTTGGGACGGCTTAAATCTGCTCTGGACTGAAAAACCCAGGGGAGCACCAGGAGCTGCACTTGTGGCCCACCGGGCCTGGACCACAGCATTTTCCAGCGCTGAAAGAGACCCAGACTGATAAGAGACTGAGAGAGCTGAACTGACTCACAGCAAGGACTTCTCTCAGTTTTGCCATCTCTCTCTTCGGACCAGCGAGAGGTTTTATTGTTTCATATTATTCATTCGTTATGCTTGCGCGCAGTTTGTTTGTTAAATAAATAGTTTTTTCCACTTTTCTCCGAGGAAGTTCTTTTCCCGGACCGACTGGGGGGGAAGGGGCCATTTAGGTTTTGCTCTCCAGAGGAACCCCCATTCAGAGGTTTCCTCCCAAATTTGCCCTAAACCAGGACAATCACTAATTCAGGTTTACATCTACAGGTATCATTGGCCAATTGGGTGAACAATGGTCTGATCCTGCGCATCCTGCAATGGGTTTCTCTGCCCCATCAAAATATGTGCAAGCTACAAAGCCCATATGGCTCACTCTGGTATTTCCACCACACTTCCTGCAACAGGAAGGAAGTGTAAGTGCAAATACAGAGATTTCCAAAAGCTCTGAGAGTGCTTTGGAGATTTGAAGTAGAAATACAAGACTTGGTCTGTACAGTCTTACACCCTTTATCAGAGTAGACTTTCTGGTCCTTTGGGAAGCAGGTCATCTTGTCACCTGCTAGCATGGCCATGGGCTGTTATTTCAGCCCTGACACACATTTTCACATGCTTTTGCATAAAAAAAACTCAAACAAAAAAACCCCAAAAACCAAACCTGCACACATGTTGTTTGAATTAATTGCTAATTTGATAATTAAATGCTGGTAACGGTGTTTACAATTAATGGCAGCAGATTTGTTACAGAATTCCTCAGAGAAAGAGGGTGTGATCTCTATTTAGAGTGATTCTTTGAACTACCCTAGCTGAGGCCTAGGTGAGGCCTGGTTTGAGGCCTTGAGGCCTGTGACGCAGTTAAAATTAAGCTACAGCACTTGTGGCACAGTTAAAATTAGTTATTAAGATGTTAGGGAAAGGTAATGGGGTTTTAAAGGTTAATAGGTAGAGTTAGTAATAGATAGGTGGTAGCCACCTTAAGAAGAAGTTAAATAATGTGTGTTTACATTCTTTTGTATGCTGTGTGCCAATGGATAAACTACTGAATTTGTAAACTATCTAGAAGTGTATATAAGCAGCCATTTTAGATGAAATAAAGGAGAACTTAGTGGTAACCATACCGGTTGGACCTACGTTGCTCTGTTCCAACCCTTCTTATCTATGGGGCTCCTCTGCACAGATCCTTTAAAAATTGTTCTTACAACATACCAGGAAGACTTTTAATGGAGCTTTGTTAACAGCAAAGAGTGCTCCTTTGCTAGAGATTTTCAGGTATTTATCACCTGCCCAATCATAGATTATTGAAATTGGCAAAATCAATCAATTTGGCACTGCGGGTGCTGGTGCAAAGACCACCGTCTTTTACCGATGGTTCAGAAAAAGAGGAAAAGCCATTGTTACCTGAGAGGATGGATCTAACTGGCAAATGCTAGAAAGTCACAAATCAGGCTTGGCCCACAAAAATGATTGAATTGAGAGCTGTTGCCATGGCATTCCAACAATTTCTTCAAGTACCTCTGACTTTGGTCATTGGATCGGCTTATGTAGCAGACATAACCAAATGTTTGGATTGTTCACGCACATTCGGAGTAACTCCAACGTACCACATTTCATAATAAAAGGTATTCCCAGGGCTGACAAGTTAGCTAATCCTACATGGGGAGCACTTCAGCCTGACAAAATTGTGCAAGTTAAAGTATTGCATGATTTTTCATCAAAGTGCACACACTCTGCAGAAACAGTTTCAGTCAACGCCAACTGAGGCTTGTGACATGTAGCAGTGCGTGATTCGGGTTTTCCAATATACTGTACATGTTTGTAATGGTTTGTCCCTACCCCCCCATTCTAAATCCCTGGTGGTGTGCCCCTTGAACTTCCCTAGTGTCAATTACCCTGCAAGAGCTAGAAGATTCTGGGGAAAAAAGCACTAGGATTTGTCAAGGTGACTAGGGGCCACCTACATTCATTGTCTTTTAAATGTACCTTACTGGAAATTGGTCCTGAGCCCTTTCCTGCCCCAGAGACGCCCCTGGGTACTTAAAGTGGGCCCAGAGGGGTGGTCGCTCTCTTGCACCTGGGCTCCGGGACCCTGTCAACCCCTGCACCATCCATCTGCCCTTGAGAGGTTTCCTGGAGGAATAAACCATCTAAAGCTCAGCGAGAGCCCTCTTTTCTTCCACGCTGTCTGCCACGCTTCTGCCTGAGATTCTGAGCAGCAAACCTCTGACTTGTAGAATCCCAGGAGCGAGCTAGCTGGTTAAGCATCTCCCCGAAAGCGGAGTTCTATAACTGGCGATCCAAACGTGGGGCAATTGACCCCCAACACGAGAGGCTCAAATCTCAGCAATGCAGGCCACCCCACAGGGCCACGAGGTTTCTAGGGTGAGGCCGAAAAAAGCGTGAGAGCAAGGCTGCCACCGTGTGGTTCATTTCAAGGGGACCAATGGCACCGAGGTACCTCAAAAACCCACATCTGAGGGGTTCGATGACGATAACCTCTTTGGCGAGTTTTGCACTGCTGGAAAGCCATCATCAGCGAAGGAAGGGCAGCCCTCCCCAGCACCCAGTGAGGGTCCTTCTACGGCATAGAAATCACCACCGCGAATTCCTCTCTCTTCATTAGAGGGTAAGTTTGTTACTCTTTTGAGTAACTTTGGTTCCCTACGGGAACAGGCTTTACACCTGTTATAAAAACACATTGTATATGAATCTGGGCATGAGAAATTAAAAGTTTACAGGTTTCAGGAAACGTTGATAAAGCTGCCAGAGAGAGAGCAACAGAGGAATGCCAGTCCCATCTGCAAGTGAAAAGCCGAGTTGGCTTAGTCATAAGTTTCAGACAGCCAAAACTCCACCCCTGCGGAGCTCCAATCCACATCAGATTGTCTGGAGAAGGAACCCCTCTTTGCAACTGAAAACTGTTTCGGGAACTCAATTCAGACCTGGCTCAGGAAGAAATTAAACTGAATAGAAAGGACTCATGAATGTATAATCTGGCCATCTCTGAGGAAAAGCCTTGCCTGGAGGAGAATAAAAAGTATAAAAACTGGACTCTGAGAGCACATGGCGGAGCGGGTGGCACAGAGATCTGGCGCGTGCCGGTCTAGCATCCGACTCCCAATTCGATCGAATTAGAACTATGCTGTGGCGGGAATTTTTGCTTAGTCGACTCTTTCACTCTCCTTCCCCCACTTTTCCTGAAGCTAGTCTTATGCAAAGGGCAGAGTCCAGGGGTTCCTTGAATGCTAATGGGGACCGAAACCAGCCAGCCGCAATGCATGAAAGGAAAAAAACACCTTTGACTCGTCCCAGCTCTTCACAAGCACAGCGCTCTTGTCCCTCGGATGGAAATGGCCGTTCCGTTCGAAAAGCCTGTTCTAGCCATGGCCAGGCTAGACAGGCCCCCTCCCCCGTTTCCCCTATCCTGAAACCCCGTGACTGTTTCCGTTCCAGCAGCACTGCTTCTGAGAGCAGCACCAGGAGCGGTGCAGCTGCTCGTAGCATCAGTCGAGCACTGAAGCGCCTCTCCCTCTCCAGAAGCCGCTCCCCTACTCCCTCCTTGCCCTCCCGGCGCGGAAGTCCCGCTCAGACCCTGCTCAGTCTCTTCCGAGAGGCGGGAAGTGCCTTTCTCCCTCAGCCCAGAGCGCCGCCGCCGCTCCGAGAGCCGCGGGTGGGGGTTGCCCTCCCCCGAGAATGCGTGCGGGAAAAGCGGCAAGCCCTCAGCGGGGGCGCCAAACCGCGAGCGGTGGTCCCACTTTCCCCGCTGGCCCTGGGAAAGAGACTCTTCCCCGGGGAGCCCTCCCCCCGAGGGCAGGAGAAGCGGCGAGCGCTCGACTGTGGTGCCGGGTCGCGAGCCCCACTCTCCCCGCTGGTCTTGGGCGAGAGAGACCCCCCCCTCCTTACCCCCCCAAATGCAGGAGAAGCGGCGAGCGCTCG
This sequence comes from Cyanoderma ruficeps, assembly GCA_008694505.1. Classification (NCBI taxonomy): domain Eukaryota; kingdom Metazoa; phylum Chordata; class Aves; order Passeriformes; family Timaliidae; genus Cyanoderma; species Cyanoderma ruficeps. Next base: position 299,167 of record VZDJ01000115.1, read on the forward strand.
GCTGCGGTGCCGGGTCACGAGTCCCGTTCTCCCCGCTTGTCTTGGGCGAGGGAATCCCCCCCGCTCCCCCTGAACGCGCGAAAAAGCGGCGGGCTCCCTCCTCTCCTGCGCGAGATGGCAAAAGCAGATCCAGCAGTGACTGCAGAGACCGAGTGCCGCGAGCCCCCAGCCCGCGCAGCGGAGGCTCGGCTCGGACACCCCCCACTCCAGCCCTGCGCCGGACCATGCGGTCGGTCAAATATGGCGGAGGCCACGTGCGCCACCCGTCCCCCTCCCCCTGCCCTTCTCCTTCCCAGCATTCCTCGCGCTCCCCCTCCCCGTCTCCC
>VZDJ01000115.1:320755-338733 GCA_008694505.1 Cyanoderma ruficeps
GGGTGCAGCCTCGGTCGGGCTCCTGTCCGGCCCAGGGTGGAACCCGGAGGCCTTTCAATAAATACCTATTTTATTCTCTAGCCCTGTCCAGTCTCTGTTTCAGGTCGGCCTTCTAGGCATCAGATGAATCTGGGGAAGGAACAAGTTCAGGGACTCCAATAACAGTGCGAATGGGAAGTTAAACGAAAAAGGCTTTGCCTCTGATAGCCCCTCTGAGGGAACTAATAGGTCCCAGTGGGGAAACAATGCAAGTGAAGGTTCCATTTTCCACTGGTGATCTAAATAGCTGGGGAGAAGTTAGAATTACAGAGACAATCCTGGGAAAGTTGCAAAAAGGTTTGAGTTGGTTGTAAGGAACCAGGACCCTTATTGGTGTCATATTGATTTAATGTTTTCAGAGCTTACAGTAACACAAAAAGAATTGGTAATTAAAACAGCCAGAGCACATGTAGAGGGACAAATTGCTGGCAGAGACCTGCAGGGTACAGTGGAACAGGTGTTTCCCACTTCCAATCCCCAGTGGAACCCAAACAATGAAGGAGATTATGTGTTGTTGGTTAGGTACCGAAATTTAATTAAAATCAGATTGGAAAATGCTCTCCCAAAGGCAGTGAATTGGTCAATGATATTCCAGGTTAAACAAGGACGGCAGGAGTCTCCTACTGCTTTTGTAGACAGACTCTGTGCAGCCTTGTGCAAATATACAACCCTAGACCCCTCATCAGACATGGGAAAGCAGCAGTTAGTTTCTCTAATGTTAGGGCAATCAAGCCCAGACATCAGATTTAAGCTTCAGAAAATGGGAGAGCCTGCAAGCAGGGACCTGGAAGCATTAATGGCAGAAGCTTGGACAGTATATAATAACAGGGACAAGCAAGAACAGAAAAAGCTGACCACTGCTATAGTGGCTGCACTGGATCAGCACCAGAATGGTGGGTGTGGTTGAGTGTAACGACTAAGACAGAGACCCAGAATGGCAAGGAATCTGAATCATTTATTTAAAGAAATGAGCTGGTTTTATACACTTTTTCAAGGCACAGTATTTCCTTACATGGTAATTCTCACTACGTGACCTATTCCACATTGCTACGTCAGCAACACATCTTCTTAATGTCCTTCTATGGAGTGATCACACACTGTTCACCCGTCTGTCAGCTTCCGGCAGGCTCCTCTTCCGTAGGGGTCTGCTGCATGGCACCTCTTCTCCCCAAGGTCAGGCAGAGACAAGCTGCTCTGTGCTGCCATGTACTTCTGCAAGTGCGTCCCACAGCTTAACTTCATCCTACCTCTCCCCACAGTTCAGGACAGAGGAGAGGCAGAAGCAGAAGTGAAAGCAGCAGAAGGGGCTCAAATCAATCGCAACCCAGCTTGGGACCAATCAGTGTGCATTTTATAAAAGAGGACACTGGGAGCGCCAGTGCCCTGACTTGGCAAATCAAGTGCAAGAGGCTGTCACTGCAGCTGCAGGTAACAGTAAGTGATGGGGAGTGACAGATCTGACCCTAGCAGACCCGCTGGTTGAAATGCAGCTAGGGAATGATAAAGAAGTTGAATTTTTAATTGATACTGGAGCCACATTTTCAGTTTTGAATCAAGCTTTGGTGCCTAAAAGTGAAAAATACATTAGAGTCAAGGGAGCCATGGGCCAACCAGAAAATGCATTCTTTTTAAAACCACTTGAATACAAAATTGGGAAAAGGATGGGAATAAAACAATTCCTCTATTTACCAAATTCACCTAAATCTTTGTTAGACAGGGATTTACTTGAACAAATATTGAATTGGGTGTACCCAGGAGTATGGGATACTGATACTCCGGGAAGATCAAAATTAGCTGATCCTATTAAAATTGAATTACAAACAGGAGCCAGACCAGTAGCTAAGAAACAATATCCCCTAAGATTGGAAGACAGAAAAGGAGTAGAGCCCATAATTAATAAGTTTTAGCATCAAGACTATTGAAAAAGAATTTAATACCCCCATATTGCCAGTAAAGAAACCTAATGAAACCTACAGATTAGTACAGGATCTGCAAGCAGTTAATGGAATTACTAAAAGTATTCATCCTGTAGTTGCTAATCCTTACATGCTGCTAACAAAATTATGAGAGGATTTAATCTAGTTTTCAGTCACAGATCTCAAAGATGCCTTCTTCTGCTTACCTCTTGCAGAAGAGTCAAATGATTTTTACATTTGAATAGGAAAATCCTAGTAGAAGAAAGAAATCCAGCTTACCTGGACAGTGTTGCCGCAAGGGTTCAAAAACAGTTCCACACTTTTTGGAAATCAATTGGCTAAAGAAATAAAGCAATAGCAATCTCCACCTGGGGAAGGTACACTTCTACAATATGTAGATGACTTGTTAGTTGCTACAAAAACTTCTAGAGTGCCTTGAGTGGACAGTGAGCCTGTTGAACTTTTTGGAACTGAATGGCTATTGAGTTTCTCAACAGAAAGCTCAACTGGTGCAACAACAGGTGACCTACCTCAGATATGGGATCTCTGGAGGACAACGATCTCTGTGAACTGCACAGACAGAAGCAATCTGCCAAACAACTAAGCCACAGATCGTAAGAAAACTTTGCGCTTTCCTTAGAATGACGGGTTGGTGCCAACTGTGGTTGTATAACTACGGATTGATTGTGAGGCCTTTATATGAACTGGTAAAATCTCTAAAAATGCTGCGGTGTGGATTCCTGAAGCTGACAAGGTTGTCAAAGAATTGAAGTGTGAACTTATGAGAGCTCCAGCCCTCGGACTTCCTGACATGAGTAAGCCTTTCTCACTGTTCTCACATGAGAGGCAGGAGATAGCTCTGGCAATCTGTAATGGTTTTATGTTTGTTGAATTTTTGTTTAGCTAAATTTAGAGTAGTGGTTTTAGTGTTGGGGGTTTTTTTAGGTTTTTTTTTTTGGGAGAGGAATTGGGAGAAAAAGGTAAAACAGGTTTAACTTAAAAGTAAACAGATTTTATTAATATACACTACAAAGAAAATAAGAAAAGAAAAAACAAATTAAATTTTTAAATGAACTTTTTTTTTACTATAAACTGTTCATTTTTTACAAACAATGTAAAGAGGCAAAACTTAGAACTTTAGGTTAGTATTATTTATAAAACAGTTTTTTATTTCGTTTTTATGGTTTGGTAATTTTTTATAAGAGAAACAGTCTGTTTGTGGTTTTTAATTTCGACAAAAGCAGCTTACCCAGGAAACTTTTGCAGTTGTGGAATTTTTTATATTACGTAGTTTTTTTTGTGACTACATATGGGCTGTAGATTTATATATTGGGGTGGCACTTTTAAAGATAAGTAACTTTAAAGGCAAAGGATTTTTTTTTATTTCAGGAAACAGAGAGGGGTTTTTTTACTTTTTTGCTGGCACAGGGGGCTTTTTCTTGGTATTTTTTTTGTTTAAACTTCTTATGGGATTACCAAATCATAACTTTTAATTTATTATTCATTCAGTAAATTACAGATAGTTTTGCTAAAAAAATTTACAAATTATTTTTTACATTTATAATGTTTACAATTTAAATAATTATTTTAGCATATTTATATTACAGTTTGTTACTATAATTTATAGGAGATTTTTTAGTTTAGAACTAAGATAACTTTTTTTTTTTATTTAAGAGGTCACTTTTTTATTGACTTTGAGATTTTTATATATTTTTTTACATGTTTTTAATTTGGTTGGGATTTTACAAAGGAAAAAGTTAGGGGTTTGGAAATTTCATTTGTCCCAAGAAAGAGTTAAATTTTGCTGAGGTTTTTTTTTTTGGCTGCAGCAGACTTTAAGGCTGCGCTGATGGGGAAAGGGAGGGAGAAATTTACGCTGAGAGATTGGAGCAGTTTGGGCAGTCAGAGATTTCAGCAACTAGGATTATAGGGAGGCCTCCTGCCTACNTTCTTCTCTGGCCCTGGCTGGCTCAGGGGTAAGCTTTAATAGTTTACTAGATGTTAAGCTGCAGCCTCCAGCCCCATCCCTGGCAGCCCATGGGGGGCCTGGAGGCATGACCACACCAGGACCAGCTCCCCCCCTACAGGGAGGGAGCAGCGGGGTCTGGCCAACTTGGGCTGCCCCTCAGAGCTGTGTTACCTTCTTTTCTGGCTGGAAGTAAAAAAGGAGTTGGCTTTAGCACACTCAGCTTTATATGGGTATTACCAAAAGTCACCTTCAACTCTCTGTGGTCAAACCACATGCCAATAGAAAAAAATGGCTCCTGATAAGTCCCTGTCTTTTTAAAAACAAAGATCAAAGTCCTAGCAAGGCAATATTCTATTAACCAAAAAACCAAACTGTTAACCTATGACAGCGTCTTAGCCCAGCGATTGGGCCCCTATAAAAAAAGCAGTTGCAGCAGTTATAGTGAACACTGAGGAAGCAAGAAAATTCACACTAGGACAAAAGATAACTGTTCTAGTGTCACACACAGTGTCGGCTGTCCTAGAGCAGAAAGGGAATCAATGGTTGTCTCATTCAAGATTTCTGAAATAGCAAGTAGTTCTGGCCAAATCTGATGACATTGATATTCAAGTAACTAACATTGTTACCCTTGCTTCCTTTCTGCAAGAAAAATCTGAAGCTGAACCAGTGGTACATGATTGCCTGGAAACCATCAGGGCTGTGTACTCCAGCCACCCAGATCTAAAAGAAGCACTCCCAGATGCCAACAACTGGTTTACTGACGGCAGCAGTTTAATGAAACAAGGGACCCGGATGGCTAGGTATGCTGTGACCACTGTCTCTAAGGTAATCGAGTCAAATTATTTACTTGCAAGAACTTCAGCACAAAAGGCTGAGCTGATAGCTCTAACCCGAGTGTTGGAGCTAGCCAAGGTAAAAATCATCAGTATTTGGACAGACTCCAAATATGTTTATGGGATTGTCCATGGTCATGGCGCAATTTGGAGAGAAAGAGAACTCTTAACAGCTCAGAAGAAAGTTGTAAAATATGCAACCGACATCCTCAGACTCCTTGAAGCAAACTCCCATCACAGGTGGCAATTATGCATTGCTGGGGACACTCTAAAGGTAACACTCTCCCTGAAGAAGGGAACAGATTGGCAGACTATGAAGCTAGGCTGGCTGCTGAAAGAAAAGAGCCAGTAGTGACTGCATTGATACCCACTGAAGTAGATATTGGGCAACCAGTAAATTATCAGCTATCAGATTACAAATGGATGCAAGATAATAAAGGGAAACTTCTAGGGAATGGATGGGGACAGTTAGAAACAGGCCAATTAGTAATACCTGAAAGAGCTTTCAAACACTATGTGAAATCTGAACATGATAAAACTCATTAGGGAGTAGACCCTCTCTACCAATATCTCAGAGCACGAGTTGCAGACCCATGTTTGTTAGAAGTCATTAATGAAGTAATATCACAATGTGACATTTTCTTAAAGAACAATCCAAATACAACAATTAGGCTAGAACAAGGAGTGATTGACAGAGGAACTTTTCCAGGGGAAGTATGTCAAATAGATTTTAGCTCCATACTCTTTTACAGAGCAATATAAAATAGAGGACTATCTCAGCAGAGTATTTCAAGTATATCTGTATTACCTACCTGTATGTAAGTGTTTTCTTCTTTGTACATAATACATTCATTTCACTTTTTAATTTTCAAATCCACAAGCAATTTTCCATTTATGTATGTATTAATTTTTTCTTAAAATAAGCAAGTGCTAAAAAAAGCACAAATAATTAATTTTGTTTACTGGCATGCATTTCTCAGAGTAATGCATTTAACACACTCTTCTTGTGAGGCACGTAATTGTTTTGCCTTTATGTACAGGAACCACTACCAGTCTGTTCTGCAACCAGTTAGCAAGTCTCCTTGGAAAGCCCCTTCCACACTCCAGAGATGAGATGTTTTTGTTGGTGATTGAAATTTGTTACATGATGGTCGTGGGTTGGAGACAGTCACATGACACAGTACATACTGAGGGGCATCAGCAAACAACCTCTTTTATTGTTTAGAGCTTCTTTTTATAGGGAGCTTGAATTTCCCCGGCTTGGATAGCCAATTGGTTGGGAATCTCTGCACCACCCAGATCTCTGGCCAGTGATGTGTCTGCATCCAGGGCTTGGATGGGGTTGGCTGAGGTCTCTGTTCACCTAGGGACTTGTTTCTAGAACGAACCAGGTTAGCCAAATTGGATTTGTTATGATCAGATTTATTTTGTCCAGCTATAGACCAGCTGTGTACCGCAACAGAAATAAAGGCATATCCCAAAGCTATGTATTGCAGTGGGAGAAGCCAGAAGCTGGCTTCCTCCAGTGGGCACCATGTGGCAAGTCTTGGGGGTCTATTGATAAGGACAGTAGGACAGAACAGCATTTTACTCTGAAAAGGACAGTAGAACAGAACAGTACAGCCTTGAAGAAGTAGATAAAGGATGTAACTTGGGCAAAGAAAAGTAATGCAAAATGCAAGCAGGATGCCAGCTCAGCTCTGCAAGGCTGACAAAATACAAGTTATGCAAAACAATGATATTGCACTTACTCAAGAGCAGGGGTCGAGAAACAGCCACCTAAAAAGGCCACTGGATGTTGAAGACAGACCCCAAACAACCATATAAGGACTTCTGAAAAGGGGTGCGACTATGTAAAATAAAGTAATACATATACATCAAGTAAGCACGGATAGCTAATGAATATGTAATCAGTATGTATGATAAAAACTCTGTTTAACCAATGCTCAGGGCACTTGATTAGAGGAAGGATCCTCTAAGTGACCAGCATGCTGCAATAAAGAATGCCTGTTTTCTAATACTCAAAACTGTGTTAGAAAGTTTCTATCTGACCAATTTTGATATCACTATAACTAGAATACAGACTTAGGGCAGGGATTATATAGGACATGGCCACATAGGAGTAGACCTTATTTCTAGGTAGGCATCTATACCAGCTCATGGAAACTGCCAGGCTCATGAAAGAAACACCAAATCATAGCTGGGCTCAGACAAATGGAGTACCCATAGAGCAACACTGTTATCATTAATACCTTGCCATTAATACCTTTGGAACTGCTACTAGTTCTTCTGCACCTATGCCATTGTATTTGTTCTATTAGCAGTGTCAACTCTAGTAAAGAATGAGTATCACTGCTCCATGTCATCATGGCCACCTGATGGCTGTAAAAATGCTTGTCCATAGTCTAGAACCTTCAATGCAATGGTAGCTCAGAAAAATAGTCTACTTTGGATGCAACATCCAAACACATCACACAATATTAATCAAGGCTTTCAATGCTAAATTTATGCAGAGTAACTATTCATATTAAAAATACTAGGTGCTATAGGCAGTGTCCTGGGTTATAGAGTATATTCCATTTTTCATCTGCTGAGGGAGGGGGCGGGTGCCTTTTGATAATGGCCCAACGGTTAATACCAGGTAGGGCATTGTTCTTATCTTTCTCCATGATGGGCCATTACAACTCCCCAGGCTTCTTATCTGTCTCCATGATGGGCCATTACGACTCCCCAGGCTGTTCTTCTCCACAAGCTGTTTCCCCTTCCCAACACATACCCACATTTCATCATCCTATTGTGAGATGCTCCACCCAGTGGGAGGAGCCAGCCATTCCTACCTGGATAAAGCTGGAACTCGGGACCAGGACATCCTCTTGCTTCATCCGATTACCGGAGGAAGGCTGGACCCTTCTCACCACCTCTGGACCCTTTCTGCTACAGGATCATCTCTGCCTCAGCGGAGCCGCATCTGCCACTCCAGGAGGACTCACTTTTGAACTGCTTCCGACACCCTGACTAACAGGGCATCAGGTTGTAGCTTTGACCTTGTCAGGGCTTTCCAAAATTGTTTGTTTGCTGGTTTGGTAGGGTGGTTTTGTTTTTTTCTACCACATTTGTATTCTTGATATTCCTAGTAAAGAGCTGTTATTCCTATCCCCAAATCTTTGCCTGAGAGCCATTAATTGCAAAATTAGAATTTGGCGGGGGGTGAGGGGTTTACATTCTCTATTCTAAGGGGAACCCCAGTTTCCCTGGCAGATACCTGTCTTTCTAAACCAAGACAGGCAGATATAACATTATTATTAACCAGAACCTACAACGTTTCAATCTTTTTGGATTCCTCTAGGCAAATAAGAGGTGCTATTTTGAATGAGTCTAGTGTGCCCTGAAACAAAGTATATATTCTAAGAAACAGGACTGATGAATTGGTTCATCCAGGCAAGTTCTCTGTTTCTGAGGAGCAGGCAGGGAATTTGAGCAGTCAGTTCTGGAAGGAGCTGTACACAGAAGAAGTGTCTTCTCAGTCAGAGACCAGATGTTATCTTAAAAAAAAACAGGCTATAAAAATTTATATCCTTTCATAGGTCAGAGTGAGATTTCTCCCACATCACTTTAGCCATATTGTTGCCTAGAATCAAAAAACAAACTTTCCAAACAATATTAAAAGTGGTAATGTAAAGAGCAGTTCTTTAATGAAAGCTTTCAGGTGCACAAATTATAGCTATGCTTAGCCGCAGCATTAGATTTTCACAATTTTTATAAGTTTAACCAATTAGTATATCTAGCAAGTACATCCAATAGGAGACCAGTCGTCCTGGTAACCCACCCTTGGACCTGCCCCATTGGAGTCCCTCCAAGGGGTTCTTAGCCATATATCTTGTTATGTCTCCTAAATGCTGATGCAAAACAGGTTGTCCTTGTAAGAAATTCTTTTCTTGGAAATAAGAGTAAATAGAATTTCAAGAGTGTGACATGTGAGAAAGGGTAACTACTGTTCCAAAGTGTAAGAAAAGTGCTAGAAACTATACAGCTATATATTAAAAATCTACAAAGCTACAAATATATGATAAAGCTAAAAATCTTTAGGTATCAATATGAACAAGATGCTTAGTATAAACCAGTGCCTGGCATCTGTCAGTAAAGTAAGGGGAACACCTTAGAAAGGCTGATTTATCTCAGACTGCTCTATCCCATTTTAGAGGAGGATAAAAAATTTTAAGGAGGTGACTGAATTTATTTCTTTTATGAGTCTCTGAGTATTTGGGGACCAGATGTCTAACTTTTACATGGTAATCAAGAGGAATCAAGCTTTTGTTTTGGTTATTGTAGATGTTTTCTGATAGCAGTTCTCCCTGGAATTCCTTGAGCCCAGTCAAAATTAGTTTCACAAAGTGAACTTCTCGAGCCTTCAGAGTATGGGTATAAGCATCTTGTCAAGAAACAGTGCTTTTCTGGCATAAGTCATATATCTATATCTATACCTGAATGTGCAGAAAACCCATGTTTTTAGTATCTTATTAAGTCAACTGCTTTAAAACCAAACAAAAAAGGTAACAAGAATATTTAGATTGCCAGTAGGGACGGAGGGAAATATAGCTAAAATTTTGCTGCACTGCCACAGAAAGATGCAGGAGACTGGACTCTTGGCCTTGCACAGTGGAGCTGCTTTCTTCATCCAGAATCAGGGTTGCAGCTGGAGCCTCATGGCACGGCCATGATGTTTCAAGGCTGAGATACTGGGAGAGCCTCGGGGAGTGGCAGTGAGGGTCTGGTAAGACAGGGTAAGAGAGCAGGAGGGCGAAGGAGAAGGTTGTATGGCAAAGGAGAAGGTTGTATATGTGAGGGACGATGGACGTGCGCCAGCCAGGGGAGCACAGGCGGAGGGGTCACGTGGAAGGTCGGGGTGCACCTCAAGGCCACCCTTGTGGCGGCCCCTCGGGAAATTGTTCTCCCCCCTGCGTTTTTCCTGCTTCTGGGGGCTGCCGCGGGGAGCGTTTGCCGCAGATGACATCAGCTGTGCATGCTGGAGAAGTGGCGGTGCGGGGATGCGCGGGTTCCCTCTTCCCCCCCTCCGCCCCCGCCCCTTTTCCTTCTCCTCCTCCTGGCCAGGTCCCTGCCCTGCACCGTCTCCATATAAAAGCGCCGCCGCCTCCCCGTCCACCCTCATTCCTTGCCTCCTGCGGAGCAGCCGCGGAGCGGCCTTTCTCCCCCCAGCACTCCGGAGTCGCGGGGTGGAGGAGTGAGGCGCCCGCGATGGCCACCGTGATGGTGGTGGAAATGGATTCAGAAGCCTCCTGTAGTATCCCCAACCCCATCTCCCTCTCGCCCAGTCTTTCGCACCGCTTCCTGGACAGCAAATTTTACCTGCTGGTGGTTATTGGCGAGCTGGTGACCGAAGAGCACCTGCGGCGGGCTATAGCCAACATCGAACGAGGTGAGACGGCGGGGAGCGGGGCCGACGCAGGCAGCACCGGAGCCCCCACCCCGCAGACGCTCTCCCCTCAGGGGGCAGGCAGTCGCTCCCCCTTTTCTTCCCTTTCCGCGCGGGGCCAGCGGGGGCGCTGACCGGGTTCGGCCGGCGGGGTGGGGGCCCAGGCCGCTCCTTGGTTATGATAGGGGCGACACACGCACGGCACAGACACATAAGCTGCGAAGTTTAGGTCTCTGGTTTCTCCTTTTTATTGCACGAGGGACTCTTCATCCCATCTGCGCGCACGCCCCTCCCGTCCTACCGGACTCGGAGGCCCTCTGTCCGGTGCGAGCGCCGGGAAGTCGCCCGCGGCGGTCAGCGACTGCGGACCGGACCCCCTGAGGCGGCGGCTCCCTGCTGCCGCCCGCACAAAGATTCGCAGTCGGCTCGACGTGTACCGCCCACCACTGTCCACCCTCAGGAGCGTCTAGCGGGCAGCGGGCGAAGGGGGCAAGCCTCCTCCTCACCACTGTTGGGGTGGAGGGGCTGCGGCAGTGGCCTAGCGCCGCCGAGACCTTCTGCCCGGAGACAGTGGCGGGTGGGTGTGGCTCAGTCCGCACTGCGGTCCCTATGGCAGCCCGGAGCTGACAAAGGGCATCCGTGCCTCCAAAAAAATCGGAGCTGGGACTGTGGCGGTCGGGCTGCGGGGCGGCCGTTTGGCGTTTTCCTCGGTTGCTCAGCAAACCCTTGTTCTCCACCGCGAAACGAAATCAGCGGGATTCAGGGCGTTTTCCTTCTCAGTGGCAAAGATCCCTGAGCGGGAATGAGGCTGTACCTATTGTGTCTAACTTTCGGCTACGAGACTTTTCTCTTTGCTGGAGAATTTTTCAGGACCTAGGCTCTATATGCACATAGATATTTCAAAAACGAAAAAGATATGGGTAATAAGGGTAATACCTGAGTGATCAGCCTCATTATTGTCCAGCTACAGGATGCTATGACTCACTGTTTATTTGTCCTTAAGACAGCAATACAGGAAGGTATCTCTAGTGAAATGACAATAACTTCTCAGTGTTTCTGATACAATAAATCACAGTGTGCATGGAGAGGGGAACAAAGCCCTTTTGCCATAATAGTGGCATGAAGCACAAAGACAATTATTGCTGGACTCTATATTTTGTTGAATTCAATTGATACATGATTTTGTAACATATTTTTGTTCTGGGCTGGTGAAAACAGAAATATCAGAAACCTGCCATTGTTAGGAGACAGAGACCTTGGAAAGGGGAATTGGTAGCAGCCTTGCCTTATAGATGTGGTTCAGCAGTCCAGCTAGGGCTTCATTTGTCTTTAGTGTTTTCTCAACTATTGTTGCTTTAGTTGGCAATTTCTCTTGATTCTTTTTTCATAACTGTTTGTGGTAAAAAACTCTCTCTCATCACTGCTAAACAGCTTCACTGTGTCCTGTGTATCTTTATTGCTACCACTGTCTCCTAGGGACAACTACTGAGTCAGATGGTTTGTCATTCAGAGCCTCTTCAGCACTGCACTTGGCTAATGCTATCTTAAGTTTTGGTTGTGCCAGAAGTAAATTGGCAGCATTTATTTACATTTTTATCCACTTGCTCTATACATTTTAATACTTATGCCCTCAAAACATTTGATGCCATCCTTGTCTGAAAAAATGCTCTTCAGTTTCTTCATGACATTCTTCTATTAGTCTCTTCTATTGTACACTTACTGCTACATAACTCCTTTGCCTCTTGCCTCTGTTGCCTCGGTCTAGCTCTTGCCACTTGAAGTTTTAGATCTTCAGAGGGAATGCTTTTGCCTTTTGGGTTAGAAGTCACCTTACTGTTCCTGGTGTCAATCTGATTGGAATTTTGCCTGCCAGGAAAAAAAACTTGATCAAATTTTGAGGTGCGTTTTTCTGGATGAGTATACTAGGAGTCTGAAGCTCTATGTGAGGCAAATATGGTCTTGGCTAATCTCTTTCTTATGGAAAAATATGCTGTAGTCTGGAAAAAATGGCTTTTTCAACCTTTATTCTCAACATAGCCTTAGGGTTATTGATAATTCTGCCTCACTGTCTTCTCTGGTACATCTCCTAAGTACCATCACTGAAAAGTGTGTATTCATGCACTGAACTGCAGCATGTGTCAAAGAAAACATCTGCTGATAACACATCAGTGGTGTGATGCCCTGCAGCCTGGTGAAATGCAGACTCATTTCTCAATATATCATGAAGGGGGAATGGTATGGTGAGCTGCATTTCCAGTAATTACACTTAGGATGTCACTTTGCTAAGGGGGCAATCCTCCAACCCATCGTCCACCAAAAAAGAAGGAGGGAGCAAAGACAAAACTTCAAGATTTTTCCATTCATTTGGAAGATGCCACTGGGCGTGCCCTGTCTGCTGTCTGATAAGTCCTGTGTCTAGTGGCATTGCACTCCTAAGCCTGCAGAAATAGTTCCAGTTCAGTCATACTTCCAGTAGTTACTTCCATGCTTTTAATGATATACATCATTGGATTGATCTTGGATTTTAGTTCCAGAATTGCCTCTGTTCTACCCAAACCTGATTTGGTATATAATACATTACACTACATTATAATGTATGTCCAGATTATTTGCATCCAGAATGCTGAATCATACAGCTGTAGATTTGGGATATTCTATTCAAATCCCAACTTCAGCTTCTAGGACTATTGTGTGTGTGGTATATCTAGGCTTTTTCTTTTTGGACATTTTTGAAATTACCTGGCTCATCAGTCTATGTCTAATCAGAATCTTATCCCTACTGCAAATTAGGATTAATGAAAAAAGCAGCTACGGATGGATGGTAGACAGATCCTATCATTAGTAGCATGTGGTGGTTTGACCTCATCTGGATGCCAAGTGTCCATCTAAGCCACTCTATCACTCCTGTTATAAATGAAGTGCACCAAACGAGAATAAAAAATTACAGTTTTTTAATTTTCCCAATTAAAGAATTCAAGACACTAAAAAGATAACAAAAAAAGCAATAACAATTGACCAAATAATACAACCTGTGAAGATCACAGCTACAGCGAAGCCCAATCTCGTTCGAACGTGGAAACAGACTCGAGACTGGCCTATGCCAGGTTTTCGGGACGCCTGTTTCACCTCCATTCTGTAAAGTCTCTTTTTTTATACGCTATTTCTTCCCCCCGGCTAGGCTTTTCTTCTGATACAATGAATTTTAATAAACATGAGTCTTTTCTTAGAGTTTATAATTTTGCTGAGGCTCAGTTTGTATGAGACCTCCGGATGAGTGAAAATGGGGATGTTTTCTTAGACGTTGGTTGTATACTGTAGAAGTTTGGAGACACAGGAGACCCGGTGGGAGGTGTATGGTTTGGGTTTCATTGCTGATGGGCCGAGATTTTATCATGGACTTGGAGATCTGGTTTCCCTACTCCACCCGGCCACAGTCTTTCACTTGTAGATGTCCGCTCCCGAAGACAGCGCTCTTCCATTGTCTCTTTTGAAAGCGGCTCTTAGCACCATCATCCTCTCTTTGTGTGGGTGGGGGGGTAGCTGGCATTTGTCCTCTCCTCTCCGTGAGTTTCTGTGCTTGTGAGTGGAAAGAGAGAAAAAAAAACCACACACACCTCCCCCCATCCCCTGCACCGTTTCTACTATATCTCTAAAGGTTATTAATTTCCTGCCCCAATCAATATATAGGTTATCTATTTATATTAATTCCCCCCTTTTTTTTTTAAGAGAGACATATTGATCGGGCAAAGGTATATTTAATATCTGCTTTATTTACAGATTTTATAGTGATCTGAGTCTTCCTCTTCCTCTAGGGAAGAGTCTTAGTTGCCCCCTCTGAATTTTGACTCTCTCTCGAATCTATCTAGGATTTTTGTTGCCGCAGGTTTCCCTCCCCTAGAGGAGGATATTTTTGGACCAGAAAGGTAACTTCTTTTTTTTGACTGTTTTGGTTTTGGTTGCATTTTATTTCGAGCTTACAAGCAAATTTTCAGGACTAGATACTTGAGGATCAGAGCACCGATGATTAATATTATAGCTTGCTCCCACCAGATCTTATCCTAACAGCTTAACCCTCCCCATGCCGTGTATTTTTGCTGAAAGGAGACTTGGGCCAATCTCTTGATTTCTTTGGCCAAGTGAGTGATGGCGGGGGCATAATTCTTGGTTTTTTGTAGACAACTAGTGAAGTTAAACACCTGGCAAACACTTTTTGGCTCTCTTAAGAGGTGGTCCAGGGCAATTCGATTATGCTGAACCTGGACCCTTAGTTGAGAGTGCTGATCTGTTAATATTTCTAAGACGCTCAGGTTGTGCTTTAGGATCTCTTCCACTGAAGCTTGAAACTTAATTACAAAGGAATTTTGAGAGGTTATAGGCAAACCTATTTCTCTATACTGAGCAATTAAAGAGTGGTAATGTTCTTCTAGTGAATGTAACCTGTGTTGTTTCAACTTTGCCTCTGGATCAAGACTATCTTTATTCTGAGTAAAACAGAACGTTTTTGGATATTGTATACACATTTCATCATCTTTCTAATTTAACAACTTCAAAATGATAGTGTCTATGCCTTTGGGAGGGTTCTTATGCTTGAGATTCTTCCTCACCCAGTACATTTTGGTTCTTATTTTACACATTTCTAATTTTTTTTTGTCATAGCAAGCATTGTGTACTTGATGATAACCTACAAAAACAGAAAAAGGCTTTCCTTCCTTCTATATAGTTTGGTTACATTTTAAACAATCAGGAATCCGGAGGTTATTCGCTGCTTTTTTTGAGAAATGAGCTTCATTGGTCTTATTTTTGGGTTCTGCCCCTGTGTCAAAGCAAATTATTTTTTCATTGTTTTTGCAAATTTGGTACCATTTGCTTCGATCGACACATTGACTCAGGGATGTCAAGCATCTTGGTGGAGGGCTTTTAGCGGGCGCCACTCCCCTGTGGATAAACATCGTGCAGGAGTGGTATTCCACTATAGGGGACGGTGAGCCGGAGACCTGACTCCCCGCTACCCTACCCATCATGAGGCTTAGGGCTAGCAGGACTATCCTAAGATTCATCTCTCTGCCTGGGCTTTTGCCCGTTGGGTGTGCGTTCCTCACGGCAGGCTTGTAGTTCTTCTCGGTAGCAGGGAAGTTCCTCTGGGATCTACTCTGCCCGTACTTCAATTCTCTTTTTATATGTGCTCCACCTGCTGAGCTAGACAGGGTCAGCCGTGCATGGGACTCGATTAGTCCATTGGCATTCAGTGTTCAGTATTTTTGCTTTAGTGTGTAATTTTCTATGGATACCGAGATCGAGTAAAACAGCCTATCTATATGATCTTTTTTTAATAATTCCTAAAATTTGGGCAGCATTCAGAGTAAGATTCGTGAGATTCAGCTCCACTTAATACAATGGCTATCGGGTCTGTTCCTTCCCCTGCAGTGAACCACCCCAATTTCCCACAAAATACACACTGAAATGAATGAAGGGAAAACAATCACAACTCGGTATTTTACACTTTATTGATTTAAGCAGTTCATCGGCGCCGGAGTTTAAGGTGCAAATCGCCCAGGGCAGAGGTCACAGTCCATTCAGGGCCTTTTCTTTGTGATGGTATTTTTTTTGCTCGGGATGCGTGAGTCCACCCTTTTCCTGCCGTTCGGATGGCTGTATTTGTAGTGAGTAAAACAAGGAAAGGCCCCTCCCAGTGAGGAGACAAAGGGACCTCCTTCCAGGACTGAATGAGAACTTTATCTCTGGGGTTAATGTTGTGGATTGGGAATCCTAAAGATACATTTTGCGAGACCAAACCTTGGGTGCGAAGTTCTTGCAGATGATTATTTAGAGCTATTAGATAGGGGTGAATGAGTCCCTCCTCCACACCGGGGTGTCCTTCCGGCATCCCATGTCGGTAAGGCATTCCATATAACATTTCGAAAGGAGAAATACTAGTTTCTGAATTGGGCATGGTCCGGATATTCAGGAGGGCCAAGGGAAGGCACTTTACCCATGACAGTTTAGTCTCAATCATAAGTTTGGCTAGCTGAGCTTTTATGGTTTGATTCATTCTCTCAACCTACCCAGAGCTCTGGGGGTGCTAAGGGGTATGAAAAGCCCACCTAATTCCTAAGGCTTCAGCTGTTAATTTCAGGACTTTGGAGGTGAAATGGATGCCTTGGTCTGAATCAATGTGTTGCACTATTCTAAATCGGGGAACAATTTTCTCCAGTAGAATTTTAGAGACTATGTGGGCATTAGCCCTGGCACAAGGGAAGGCCTCTACCCAATGTGTTAATTTGTCCACTATTACTAATAAAAATTTGTACCTCTCAATTTTAGGTAACTCAGTGAAATCTACTTGAATTCGCTCGAAGGGTCGGTAAGCTACAGGCCGACTTCCCCGCACAGCTTGTTTGGATTTTGCTCGGTTTACCTTTTGGCAGGTGAGGCACCCCCCTTACTTCCTTCTGGGCCAATTCGTAAATCTCTTTGCAGCCGAAAAACCTTAGGAAGTGGTCTGCCAGAGCTCTGGCTCTCCAGTGCGTCTGCGAGTGTACCCTCCGTAAAATCTTCCGGGTACACCCCTTTGATAACTATTCCCTCCCATCCGGCAGCACTCATTTTTCTCCCTCCAGCTCTTCTTCTTCCAGGTCAGGTCTGATTTTGGTTTGTAATTCTATAAACTCCACACAATCATGAACAATCTCTTTCTGAGCTTTTCCGAAAAGAAACTGCGGGGGATTCAGGTCTGGGGTGGTGAGGAGTTCCAGGCCCGGAGAATGTATTAATATAGCCTCATATTTGAAAAGCCGGGCGTCCGTTAACCATTTCTTTGCCTTTTGTTGCAAAATTCTCCTGACATTGTGGGGAGAAAATACTACCAGGGGAGCCCCAAAAGTAACTTTTTTTGTTTCCTCTACTAATAATGCTACAGCTACAATTGCCTGGAGGCAAGTGGGCTACTCCCGGCTGACCGGATCGAGTAGCTTGGAGACGTACTCCACCAGTTTTTTGTCCCCCGCCCAATCTTGGGTAAGAACCCCCATGTGCAGTATGGTTACTTACATTTACGAATAATTGGAAGGGTTTCCTCACGTCAGGGAGGCTGAGTACTGGAGCCGAAATTAATACATTCTTTAGATCCTGAAACTCCTTTTCATCACTTACAGTCTATTTTATTTTTTTCTGTGGTAAGTTTCTCATATGAAAACTTTATTTTTTTTACTATATCCATAAGAAATTTTTGTTGGAGGGGCTGATTTGCCTGCCCCTTTCGGGGGCTCTGGGAGCCCTGCCCCGTGTGTATGTGTGTGCTGCTTTCGGTGGGAACGAGAGGGGTTGTCCGGGAGGCCGGAGCCTCACCAGTAGGGGGGGGTGTTGTCCACTCTTGTGGTCGCAGCGGTGCCGTAGGCCTATGGTGAGAAAACGGTGTTTCTCGTGCCGCGACCGGGGGAGGAACAGGGGGAGGGAGATTATCCAAGGGGTCCCACTTATTGTTTTGTCCACTCTCTCCTGTCTTAGCTTTTATTGGGTACAAACTCGTTCGGGGCTCCCAGATTTTCGGCGTATAATTTTTCTTCGCATTCCTCCGGCCTTTCTTTGGCCACGAACCGATTCAGGGCCTTACTTACTCACGGTTCAAATGTTCCAAACACCGGCCACACTAGATGGTCTTGAATCTCCTTTCCTCCCCATACCTCAGTGTAATAGTATACCATTTTTTCTTAGACAATTTCCTCCTCTGAGGACAATCATTCCAGTTTTCTAACAACCATCCCAGCGGACTTTCTCTGGGGATTTTCCGGACC
>VZDJ01000115.1:339174-406978 GCA_008694505.1 Cyanoderma ruficeps
CCATTCTGTAAAGTCCCCTTTTTTATACGCTATTTCTTCCCCCCGGCTAGGCTTTTCCCCTGATACAATGAATTTTAATAAACATGAGTCCTTTCTTAGAGTTTATAATTTTGCTGAGGCCCAGTTTGTATGAGACCTCCGGATGAGTGAAAATGGGGATGTTTTCTTAGACGTTGGTTGTATACTGTAGAAGTTTGGAGACACAGGAGACCCGGTGGGAGGTGTATGGTTTGGGTTTCATTGCTGATGGGCCGAGATTTTATCATGGACTTGGAGATCTGGTTTCCCTACTCCACCCGGCCACAGTCTTTCACTTGTAGATGTCCGCTCCCGAAGACCGCGCCCTTCCATTGTCTCTTTTGAAAGCGGCTCTTAGCACCATCATCCTCCCTTTGTGTGGGTGGGGGGGTAGCTGGCATTTGTCCTCCCCTCTCCGTGAGTCTCTGTGGTTGTGAGTGGAAAGAGAGAAAAAAAACCCACACACACCTCCCCCCATCCCCTGCACCGTTTCTACTATATCTCTAAAGGTTATTAATTTCCTGCCCCGATCAATATATAGGTTATCTATTTATATCACTCCCCTCCTCAGCAGGACAGGGAAGTGAAAATATAATGAAAGGCTTGTGGGTTGAGATAAGGACAGGGAGAGATCACTCACCAATTACTGTTACAGGCAAAACAGACCTGTCTTGGGGAAATGAATTGAATTTCTTATGAATCAAATCAGAGTAGGATAATGAGAAGTAAACCAAATTCTTAAAAAAACACCTTCCCCCCACCCCTCCCTTCTTCCTGGGCTTTAACTTTATGCCTGATTTTCTACCTCCTTCTCCCCGGTGGCACAAGGGAATGGAAAATGTTTGTTTCTGCCACTCTCTCCTCAGGGGGAAGACTCCTTCCCCTGCTCCAGCGTGGGCATCTCTCTTCATGGGTGCATAGGTTCTACCAGGAACCTGCTCCAGCACCATCTTCCTATGGGGTCACAGCCTCCGTCAGGGCACATCCACCTGTTCTGGCATGGGGTCGTCCAAGGGATGCACGTGGATATCTGCTCCACTCAACCTCCATGGGCTGCAGGGGGACAGCTGCTTCACCATGGTCTACACCACAAGCTGCAGGGGAATCTCTGCTTTGGTGGCTAGAGCACCTCTTTCACTAACCTTGGTGTCTGCATAATTGTTTCTCTCACATATTTTCACTCTTTTCCAGCTGCAATTTGCTTCTGCACAATAACTTCCCCCCCCCTTCTTATATATGCTGTCACAGAGGTGTTATTGCTGTCACTGATTGGCTCGGACTTGGTTCATCTTGGAGCCAGCTGGTGTTGGCTTCACTGGACATAGGAAAGGTTTTGGCAGTTTCTTGGAGAAGCCACCCCATAGCTCCACCACTACCAAAACCTTGACATGCAAACCCATGTTAGGAACTGGTTTAACACGGAAGACCAAAGGAAACTAAGCCTCTGTGAATAAAACGGATCAGACTCAGAAAGGTTTGAAATATACACAAAAAACGTGGTTAAAACCAAACGAGGTTAGATGTTGGTGCCAAAAAATTGATATATGTTATTTAATAGTAAAAGAGGCAAAGAGAAAGAAAGAAAGAGAGAGGTGTGTGTGTGGGGGTAAGGGGACAGGGAGAGGGTGACGGGTTAGGTAGAAACATATCACCCATCCAAGGGTCTTGACGATGTCTCGTGGCTTCCCTCCATCTGATCTTCTTGGTGGTGAGGGNCCATGTCAAAAAGTATAGAATCCAGTGGATTAATAAATGTTTGGGCCAGGTGGGAATGCCCAGGTCCCTCCCTTGCAGGGGGCCAGTTTGATACTGTCCCTTGCAACACTGTGGATCTGTTACATCATGTTGCAGTGGTCTGGTGCAGGATCTGGGGACCCTTTTGGTAGGGGGGCCTTTGATGGGCCATCACACCCTTTTGCTGTGGATAAGATTTTCCCAGGGTGAAGGTGCCCCTGCAGCTGGGCCCCTCTGCACAGCAGAGGATGGGCATTCCCTGCCTCTGACCAGAGGCTTTTTCACCACAACCCCAAAGCCCTTCTTCCCTCCCCCCCTTTGGTGTGAGGGTCTCTTCGAGCCTGGCAGCTGATAGCCATGGGGCTATGGTCTCCACCCCAAAGCTCTCTGTGAATGTATTTCTTCTCTCCCCAGACCTGAATTTATCTTATCTCCATCATTGAGCAGTCCAGGGCCTCAGTCAGAAAGCCTATATTCAGGGTGTGGTAGTCTTCTCTGCAGCTTTTGTACAGTTTTGTTATAATAGTCAAAGGTCCTTCATGAAGATGTTTAAGCCATAAATTATTCAGTCTCCCAATAACCCAGTAACCCAATACACAGCATTGCTGAATCATAGTCCATATTGCTTAATTGATCTCTAGAAAGCTTTGTAGTCTCCCCACACGAGCCTGCTGTCAGAGGCCAGTGAGCTATTTATCTTCTAGTTTCTTGAAGTTCAGCACCTTGTTGAGAGGAAAGGGTTAAAAGTGGAAGAATGGTGAGGCGATGGTAGATTCTCTCAAGTCACCTTGCAGCTGGGAATGTCAAGGCCTGGAGAATAAGTGTGGCAAACCCCAAATATTATGCCTACTGCTGTTTATCCTCTCTGTAGTAATAACAGGTGTTTGGAGAGACTTGGAGGCACTCTCATGGACATTCTTGAGCTCCCTGTTTTAGGAGAGAGATCAAAGCTTAGAGATCATTAAAAGCACATGCACGGGTCCTTGATAAACTGGTGCAAACAGCAGGCCTGCCACCTGTCAGAATGGACTGGTGCCTGCGTTCCCACTTGTGTGTCTCTACCTGGGTGTTGCTTCAGGATCCTCCAGTTAGCCAGGTAATGAGATAAATTTACTTTTTGCATTTCAGCTGTGGTTTTGTGGTTGTTCTTCTGGCCAACTGCCTGTGTCGATTCACACAAACTTCTTTTCAATGTACTTCAGCTTTGTGATCAATGTAAGTTTACTAGGCATAATTTTTATATGTGCTTTATGTGTGTGCTATATCATCATTACTTTCTTGCTCTCAGAAATTTCCAAGACCTGGAAAAAGTTAAAGCCTGCTGAGCTGTATTTGTCTGACAAGATTACACTCCAAAAATGTACCATATGGCCAAGAGATTTTTGAGAAATGAAGATAAGGAGACTTACAGAAGACTCTCACTGCTTGTGCCTGTGAACAGTGATGCATAAATTCAGGAAGTGGAGGTGGCTGGTTATAGTTCAGTTATTTTTCTTTGGAGTGGTTATGAAACACACAGGCAATACTTTATTTCCAAAATTATTTCGCTTCAAATGGCAGCTGCTTAATAGCTGGTAGCATATCACAGTAAGAAGCATGGTCCTACCTTGACTGGGATGCTGACAAGGAAAAGCCCTGGATGAATTACCCCTGAAGAGGCTTCAGGCTCTTGAAATACAAAGATTCACCTACTCAGAGCTGGAATGGGAAACTGCTAGCACAGATCTGGTTTCTCTGCTCTTCCCTCTCTTTCTCCTTCTCTACCTTCAGCCCTATAACATGGTTTCTGACAGTGTAATACTTGACATTTCTGCTGCCTTGAAAGACAAAAAAGCATGAGAGGCAGTGTTGACAATAAGGTTTGCAGCCTGAAATCCTGTCAAGTTATGAGAATAAATATTAGTGCTAGTCTCATTGTAAGCGGTTGACCACACAGCTCTTCAAGCATTTCTGTACCCCAAAGGTACCAAAACCCAAAGTGATTTAACTAAAAAATTTCATGCAAAAACATGCCCAGGAATGTGGGGAGGGGCCACTAGACAATTCCTCACATGCAATCCCTTATGTATTTGCCAGCTAATTTGTGTATGTTTAATGACATTACTTTAGGGAAAAAAAGAAAAAAAATCACTATAATGTTGGTGTTCAAAATCACTGCAGTGCTTGGATTTACCAGTAGTGAAACTGTTTGCTCATTATTTTTAAAACAAAGAAAGAAAACTGAAGAAAAAAAAATCATAGAATCATAGAATAGTTTGGGTTGGAAGAGACCTTAAAGGTCATCTAGTTCCAACCCCCCTGCCATGGGCAGGGACACTTTCCACTAGACCAGATTGCTCAGAGCTCCATCCAAACTGCCCTCTCTTGTAGCCAGGTCTTTCCAGTACCTTCTATTTTCCAAGCTGAACAACTCTAACTCTCAGTCTTTCCTCACAGAAGAGGTGCTCCAGCCCTCTGATCATCTTCGTGGCCTTCCTCTGGACCCAGTCCAACAGGACCTTCTTATGTTGGGGGCCTCAGAGCAGGACACAGTACACCAGGTGGAGGTCTCATAAGAGCTGAGCAGAAGCAGAAAATCACCTCCCTCAGCCTGTTGGTCATGCTTCTTTTGATGCAGCCCAGGATGCAGTTGGTTTTCTGGGATGCAAGGGCACATTATTTGACCATGTCAAGCTTAGAATCATATCAGGGATCTCTGACCCAGGAGACCAGGGTAAAGGAATCTAGAGGGTAGTGGTCAATGGCTCAGAGGGCTGTGCTTCAGGGTTCTGTATTGGGGCCCGTGTTATTTAATATCTTCATTAATGAAAGACAAAGGCATCAAGTATACCCTCAGCAAATTTGCTGATAACACCAAGCTGAGTGGTGCAGTTGACACACCTGAAAGACAAGATGTCATCCAGAGGGACTTGGACAAGCATGAGAAGTAGGCCCATGGGAATCTCATGAGGTTTAACAAGATCAAGTGCAAGGTGCTGTACCCAGGTCAAGGCAGCCCCTGCTATTAATACAGGCTGGGGGATGAACAGATTGAGAGCAGTCCTGCTGAGGACTTGGGAGGTGCTGGTGGATGAGAGGCTGGACTTGAGCTGGCAGTGTGTGCTCACTGCCCAGAAAGCAAATTGTATCCTGGGCTGCATCCAAAGCAGTGTGGTCAGCAGGTTAAGGGACTTGATTCTGCCCCTCTGCTCTCATGAGACACCACCTGGAGTATTGCATTCAGCTCTGGGGTCCCCAGTACAGGAAGGACATCGATCTGTTGGAGTGAGTCCAGAGGATGGGCATCAAGATGATAAGAGGTATGGAGCACCTTTCCTACAAGGAAAGGCTGAGAGAATTGGGACTATTCGGCCTGGAAAAGACGAGGCTTCAGGGTGACCAAATTGTGGTCTTACAGTACCTGAAGGGAGCCTATAAGAAAGATGAAGAGAGACTATTTACAAGAGCATGGAGTGACAGGACAAGGGGGAATGGCTTCAGACTGAAAGAAGGTAGGTTTAGATTAGATATTTAGGAAGAAATTCTTTACTGTGAGGGTGATGAGGCACTGGAACAGGTTGCCCAAAGAAGTTGTGGATGCCACATCCCTGGAGGCCAGGCTGGATGGAGCTCTGATCAACCTGGTCTAGTGGAAGATGTCCCTGCCCATTGCTGAGGGCTTGGAACTAGATGATCTTTAAGGTCCCTTCCAACCCAAACCATTCTGTGATTCTGTGAATCTTGGAAGAAAGACTCTTGGGTCAAAGGGGATTAGATTAGAGAACATTTATGCAAGCTTGTCATCCACAACTCCATGGGCCCTGACAGGATGCATCTACAAGTGCTGAGAGAGCTGGTGGATGCCATAGCTAGGATATTCACGATCATCTTTGAAAGGTCATGATGATCAGGAGAAGTGCCTGAGGATTGGAAGAAAGCAAATGTCACCCCAGTCTTCAAAAAGGGCAAGAAAGAGTACCCATGGAACTACCAGCCAGTCAGCCTCACGTCGATCCCTGGAAAGGTGTTGGAGCATCTCATTTTGGAGGCCATCTCTAAGCACATGGATGACAAGAATCACAGAATAAGCTGAATTGGAAGTGACCTACAAGGATCATCAAGTCCAACTTCCAGCCCTACACAGCACCATCCCCAAGAGTCACACCATGTGCCCAAGAGTGTTGTCCAAACTCTCTTACACTTGGTGCTGTGACCACTGTCCTGGGGTGCCTGTTCCAGTTCTCAACCACCCTCTGGGTGAAGAACCTTTTTCTAATATCCAACCTAAACCTCCCCTGACACAACTTCAGGCCATTCCCTCAGGTCCTGTCACTGGTCACCACAGAGAAGAGATCAGTGTCTGGCCCTTCTCTTCCCCTCACGAGGAGGTTGTAGACTTCAATGAAGTCTCCCCTTAGTCTCCTCCAGGCTGAACAAACCAAGTTACCTGAGCCGCTCCTCATATGGCTTCTCCTCAAGGCCCTTCACCATTTTTGTTGCTCTGCTTTGGGTGCTCTCTAATAGTTTAATATCTTTCTCATATTGCGGTCACCAGATCTGCACACAATATTCAAGGTTAGGGCACACCAATGCAGAGTAGAGTGAGACCATCACCTCCCTTGACCATCTGGCAATACTGTGCTCGATGCATCCCAGAATATGGTATGCCCTCTTGGCTGTCAGGGTACACTGTTGAATCATATTCAACTTGCCATCAACCAGGACCCCCAGATTCCTTTCTGCAGGGCTGCTCTCCAGCCTCTCGTTCCCCAGTTTGTACATCCAGGGTTGTCCCATCCCAGATGCAGAATTCGGCACTCACCTTTTTTAAATGTTGGGGATTGCCCAGCCCTCTGTTTTCTACAGTTCCTCTGCAGGGCCTCTGCCTTCGAGGGAGTCAGCAGCTCCTCCCAATTCAGTGTCATTGGCAAACTTAGTATTTATGAAGACAATTAAGAGCACTGGCCTAAGATAGAGCCCTGCAAAACCCCACTAATGATTAGACTAGTTCATTGATTTTGTGGTCCTGACTGGGTGGCCTATAGTAGACTCCCATGATGACATCCACTATATTTGTTTGTCCCTTAATCCTTACCCAGAGGCTCTCAACCACATGCCATCACCAACTGCAAGCTCTGCTGTGTGAGTTGACACTGTCAGGCAGCCAAAACAACCACAAACTCATGGCTAGAACACAAAGAATCAATTTATTTCTGTTATCTCACTAACTGGGTGATCCCCAAAGCAAAACCCAGGCAGAAGCACTCGAGTGGAGACACAGGCACCATTAAACTCAGTCCATGCTAGAGGATCACTGGCCTGCTTTTCACACAGACTTATCTAGAGAAATTCCCAGCTGCAAGGTCACTTGATCTATTTACAATCTGCCTCACCAGTCTTCTGCTTTTAACCCATTCCTCTCAACGTCCATACATTCCAGCCCCTCCATTACATACGATGCCCCTCCCCCACCTTGCCTGCCCTGCCTATCTCTTCTGAAGATCCTGTAATCATTCATCATGGCACACCAGTCACAAGACCCATCCCACCAGATTTCACTTATGCCAATGGTGTCATATGCCTAGGACTGGGCCAAGGCTTCAAGCTCCTCTTGCTTGTTTCTCATACTGTTCATGGTGGTATAGAAACATTTCAAGTGCAGTTCAGTGTAGCCAAGAACTCGTGGAACAGAATGAAGGATCTCACTAGTACTCAGTCCCTCAAATTTTGGCATGTCCCATTGCTTATCACTGGCAGGCCTGGTTTTATCCCTTTCCCCCCTTCCAATCTAGTTTAAAGCTCTATCAATCAGCTCTGCTAAGTCCTGAGCTTCTCATTAACTAACACCCCCAAGTCTTTCTCCTCAGGGCTGCTCTCAACCCATTATCTGCCCAGCCTGTATTTCTGCTTGGAATTGGCCTGACCCACGTGCAGGACCCTGCACTTTGCCTTCTTGAATTTCATGAGCTTTGCACAGGCCCACATCTCAACCCTGTTAAGGTCCCCCTGGATGGCATCCCATCCCTCCAGCATGTCAACTGTACCACACAGCTTCATGTCATTGACAAACTTGCTGAGGGTGCATTCTGTCCCACTGTCCATATGTCACTGACAAAGATGTTAAACAGCTCTGGTCCCAATACCAACTTCTGGGGAATGCCATTTGTCACTGGTCTCCACAATTGAGCCATTGACCACAACTTTGAGTGCAACCATTCAGCCAATTCTTTATTCAGAGTGGTCCATCTGTCAAATCCATGTGTCTGCAGTTTAGAGACAAGGATGTTGCATCAGTGTCAAATGCTTTGCACAAGTCCAGGTAAAGTCAGTTGTTCTTCCCTTATCCATCAACACTGTAACCCCATCACAGAAGGCCACCAAATTTGTCAGGCACTATTTGCCCTTAGTGAAGCAATTTTGGCTGTCGCCAATCATCTTATTTTCCATGTGCCTTAGCATAGTTTAGAGGGGGATCTTCTCCATGACCCTGCCAGGCACTGAGAAGAGACTGACTGGCCTGTAGTTCCTCAGGTCTTCCTTATTTCCCTTTTTAAAATTGAGGGTTATGTTTCCTCTTTATTCAGTCAGTGGGAACTTCACCGGGCTTCTCATATATGATGGGTTGTGGCTTAGCAAGATCATCTGTGAGTTCCCTCAGGCCCCACGGATGCATCTCATCATCAGGTTCCATGGACTTATATACCTTCAGGTTCCTTAGATGGTTCTGAACTTGATCATCTCCTACAGCGGTTGGTTCTTCATTCTCCCAGTCCCTGCCTTTGCCTTCTGTGACTCAGGCAGTGTGGCTGAAGCACTTGCCAGTGAAGACTGAGGCAAAACCATCATTGAGTACCTCAGCCTTCTCCATATGTTGGGTTACCAGGTCTCCTGTTTCCTTACGGAGAGGGTCCACCCTTTCCCTAGTCTTTCTTTTTATCATCAGTGTACCTATAGATGCTTTCCTTGTTGCCCTTGACATCCCTGGTCAGGTTTAATTCTCTTAGGGCTTGAGTTTTCCTAACCTGATCCCTGTCTGCTCAATCTCTCTGTATTCCTCCCTGGCTACTTCTCCCTGGTTCCACCCTCTGTTGTCTTCTTTTTCGTTTGAGTTTTTCCAGGAGCTCTTTGTTCATCCACACAGGGCTCCTGTCATTTTTACATGACTTCCTCTTCTCTGGAATGCATTGCTTCTGAGCTCATAAGAGGTGATCCTTGAATATCAACCAGCTTTCTTGGGCCCCTTTTCCCTCCAGGGCCTTATCCCATGGTACTCTACCAAGCAGATCCCTGAAGAGACTAAAGTCTGCGAGACTTTATTTTTTTAAAGAAAAATCTTAAAACATGTTCTGTTAGTTTGTTGTAGGTTTTGGTTTGTTTTGCTGGTTTTTGTTTTTTTTTTAATTTAGTCATCATAATGTTATGGTAGGAAACTATAAATTTGCATTTTGGCTACAGTGATTTTTATTTTTTTTGTGGTCAAATTTCAATCCTTAAAAATGCATTTCAGAAAAACACATTTGTAGTGGTTTCACGTTCGCCTGTCTGTTAGTTAAATCTAGTGTAGTGGTTTGAGGTTTTTTTCTGCTGTGAGATAGGATTAGAAGAAGGAAAAACAGACCTAACTTAAAGGTAAAAAATGGATTTATTAACACACACTAAAAAGAGAAAAAAGGTATCAAAATGAAACTTTTAAAACATTCTTCTTCCCCTCACATGTGTTCACTTTTCTATAAACAGCATAAAAGAGACAAAACTTGTGATTTTTAGTCAGTTTCACTATTTTAAAAATAATTTTTTATCAGTTCTTTGGGAGAAGAGGTTTTTTTAGAGTCTTATGGAGACATTGCTACAAAGGAAAAAGTTTTCTGGTGGCTCCCATGTCACAAATCTGCAGCCGCCTGAAAGAAACCTCTATAAACTGTGAAATCCTACTTATTAGCAGCCTTTCTTATGGCTTCATATGGGCTTATTATCTTATTAGGGATATTGTTTAAGGATGCCTCTTCTAGTATAAAAAAAAGATTCTTTTCTTCCATTTCCAAAATTATCTTAATCTCTAAAACTAGAGATCTCCTTTTTCCTTAGGAGCAAAGGGTTTCGTATCACTCTTTCTTCCTCTATTCAAAATTCTCTATTAAATTTCAATTATATTAGTCTACAACTTTTAACTAGAGCTATGCATCCCCCCTAAACAGTATTTATATGTTATAGGAAATAGTCCATTTTCTATGGTTTCACTAGAAAAGTCCAGACTCTTCTTCCTTTGTCCCACTTAGGACTTTCACTCTTTTCACTGACTTCATGCTGTATTTCCTTATAGTTCAATCACTTTGTCTTTTTCTTCTCTCTTAGGGAAGGTTAGAGCTCTGGAAGTTTAATTTTGTGATAAGAAAGAGTTAATTTTCTTTTGTCTAGGTCCTCTCTCTTGGATGTGGCTTACGGTGTCACATTTTAGGGCCACGCTGGGGGGGAGGGGAACTTGCACTGAGAGATCAGAGCTCGGAGCAGCTGGGCAGTCAGAAATTATAAATGCTATAAAATACTTCCTGCCCATTCTTTAGTGACAATTGGGGTGGGCTTAGCCCAACTGGGCCTGTAGTTGTTATCAAGGGGGCCCGGTGGACATCTCCTCTGGCTCAGCTAGCTTGGGGTAGACTTTAAAATTAGCTGATATTAAGCTGCAGCCTTCCCCTCTCCTGCCAGCAGCTGATGAGGCCCGGCCAGGCTAAGGCCTTCTCCTCTCCCAGCAGGGGGGAGCAGCAAGGCCTGGCCGGCTTGGGCCACTCCACAGAGCAGCCCCAACTCGGTGTTACCTACTAGCAAGCCAGAAGGAAAAAGGACCATCTTGGACAAAATCAAGATTTTATATGAGTATTCCCAAAAGTCGCATTCAGCGTCCTCAGTGGTCAAATATGTTAGTATCTAAAAGTCGCCTCTGATCGATGCTTGTCCCTTCTATAAGAAATCAATAAGTCCCAACAAGGCAGTATTCTTCTTTAATTAAAAACTAAACTTTGTTAACCCATAACAATATCCACCCCTATTTTATGATCATATATGTGCCAAGTGTCTCACTTTCTAAGTATCTGGGGGAAAAGTGGTAGTGAATAGAGATGAGATATATATTTTTTTTTAAGAAAAAAGATCAAGCATAGCATTTTAGTCTTAAAATTAGGATTTTGATATTACATTAATAACAGATCACTTAAATTTTAATTTAAATATGGAATACTTCAAAGCTTTTGAATGAATAAGTCAGCAATTTTGTATTTTGTATTTAAATATTAGTTTGCAACATGCTATGTGTTGTCTTTATTTTTCTCATACAATTGTCTTGCAGTAGGGCTAACATATCCCCTGGATGATTCAGTCTTTTCAGTTTTATAAAACAGTGTATTACTATTTTAAAGTAAATTCCAGAACATCTCATAATGTGGCTATTAGAATGTTGGAACCAGCAGTCATAAATCAGGGACCTTGAATGATTGTTACCTTTTGGACAAGCAGATTTCCTCTTGCTTGTGACTGATCCCCATCCAGAGTGCTTTTTGTGAGTGCTCAGCACTTTGCAAAGGATAGCTGCATGGCTTAAAAGGAGTGGAGGTTGGTTTTGAAATTTAGAAATATGCAAACATCATTAGTGTAAATGGAGAAATAATCAATTAAAACAGTACTCATATATCAAGGTAGACATGTTTTGCACTTTAAATTTTAGGAATCCGATCATGGGATACAAGTTTAATTGAATGCAACTTGGATCAAGAACTAAAACTTTTTGTGTCTCGCCATTCAGCTCGATTCTCTCCTGAAATTCAAGGTGAGTTTTTGGAAATGTTGGTCAAAGTTTTGTATGTTTATTTAATGAGCAGAATTAACAAATACACTCAGGTATTGGATGGTCCTCTTTCATTTGTGATTCTTTACAATTAATACTTTTTTCTTTGTTTTAAAATAAAGCCTGAAAATTATACTTCATTTTAACTTTCTGACAACAGGAAACATCTGAAACATTTAAATAATCAGCCTTTTAGGTTAGCTTCATGTATCTCACCATGATTATTTTGGCAGTAGGTGTTAGTTTTAGGCCACTTTTAAAGTTAAGTGAAACTCACTTTTTGACTGAACAGTTTGTTTGTGTAGCACCAATCTAATAGTCCTGGAGACTGAAGCTGTTCCTCACTGTGGTAGGTAGAGCACATACAAAAAATAGCCTGAAAGGTTAGGTCTACAGTTTGATAGAGCCAGAAATGGCATCATGGCTGTCGTACGAGCATGGCTCAGACCCCATGTTTGTCCCTAAAGGGCTTAGACTCTTTTTCTTGGTATGAAAAAGCTGAGGGGTAGAGGGTCTAACTTGACTCATAGGAACTTTCTTTGGCTTGTATGAAGAAATTAGAATTTTAAAGGCTACATCTCTTCTGCTGAATTTTCTTCAAGACTGTCCTTCCTTTAGAGGATTCATAAAATAAATTAAAAAACCCAACAATTTTGTGAAGTGTAAAATTTCATTTTATTCTCAGTGCATGGAAATCAAGTATTTGGTAAGTTTTCCAACATCTCATCACTTTAATGCAAATGGTTAGCGAGTATGTGAGAGATTAATCTTGGTTTTTGTATTAAAATATGTAACTTTCTCCAAGAAGTATAGGTTGCTTTTATTGGTGTAATTATTGTGACCATGTGCACATTGACTAGTACAACCTAGTATTGATGAATGTTATAAATTCTGACTTCAGGAACATCTTTAAAGTATGGTGATGTCATGGTTTAACCCCAAGGAACAACTAAATACTACACAGCCACTCTCTAACTTATCCGCCATCCTGGTGGGATGGTGAGGAGAATCAGGAATAAAAAAGTAAAACCTGTAGGTTGACATAAGAACAGTTTAATAATTAAAAACAAAGTATAATAATAATAATGGTAATAAAAAGGAGAACGGGGACAGATAAAACCCAAGAAAAACACGTGATGCACAATACAATTGCTCACCACCTGCTGACTGATGCCAAACCCATCCCTGAACTGTTATTGGCACCCATTCTGGGTAACTCCCACAGTTTATATACTGAGCATGACATTCTATGATGTGAAATATTTATTTGGCCAGTTTGGGTCAGCTGTCCTGGCTATGCTCCCTCCCAGCTTTTTTGTGCACCTTTTCACTGGCAGTGTGAGACACTGAAAAGTCCTTGACTTCAGGTAAGCGCTACTTAGCAACAACCAAAACATTAGTGTGTTATCAACATTATTCTCATACCAAATCCTAAACACAGCATTGTAGTAGCTAAGAAAAAAAAAAAAAATGAACTCAGGTGGGAGTCCAGGGCATCCCTTTGGATGACCTGGGACTTGAGAAAGGGAGTTCAGACTTTGGACAGGGGAGTGTGGAGCTGTTTTAAAGAAGTTGGAGACCTTGGAATAGAGCCTAGAAAGACATTGAGTTTGATTTTAGTCTATAAGAGAAGCTTTTAACATTGAGAGAAGAATTAGAAATTTTAAAAGTGTAAAAGTAGTAATTTAGTACAGCATGAAGTGAAAAATTTTGTAGTTTAAAAATTCTTAGAATAGAAGTGAATGAGAGACAAAATGGAAGATTTGGGGTGTTGCTCTAGGTTCTTCTCCTTCTTAGTCTTCCATCTTCTAAAGTAGTAATTACACAAAGTAGTTTTAAACTATTAGATTAGGGTAGAAATGACCCTTGTAGTATAGATATCACACATTAGTACAAAATAATAAATAGTAAGCACATAATTATCTGTATAAGAACCAAGCAACACCCCATCAGTGAGCAGTTTACTCTTGAGAGTCATTTAGTATGTCTGCACAGCTCTTAGTATAGTGAGGTCTGACTAATGGATGAAACTTTTTTTGATTATGTTTATTATGGTAATTGTATGCTTCTCAAAGGAGCTAGGGAATATATGCAACATACTGTCTAAGAAGATATATGCAAGAGAATGTCTGTGTTGTTGTTTTGGTTAAAATTTTGCATTTCCTGGCCAATGCACCATTTAATGTGCTGGTTTTTATGTTTACCAAATTATTTGCCAACTGGGAAATTAGGATTTTGGGAGAAGGAGGCAAAACAGGCTCAATTTAAAGGTAAATATGTAATTTATTAACACACAGTAAGGAAAAGAAAGGGGAAAAGAAAAAAAGAAAAAAAATGAAACTTTCAAAACTCCTCTCCCCTCCCACAAGTATTCACTTTTCTACAAACAACATAGAGACAAAACTTGTGACATTCAGTCAGTTTCACTATTTAAATATAGTCTTTCATCTATTCTTCAGGAGAGGAGTCTCTTGTTCTCTATGGAATTCTCCCACTGACAACCAAAAAAAAGTAATCTTGTGGGTCGGAACTCTCACAGAAACAGCCGCTCGGGGAAAACCTGCTTCCATTTTGGTCTCTTCCCATTAGTAGTTTCTCAAGCTGCTTATGGGTCATGGAGTTCAGGCATTTGGGGTGTCACCTTTTAAAGATAAGCAGCTTCAAGGCAAAGGATTTTTCATCTCAAGGAACAGAGATGTCTTCTCACTCTTTTTCACTGGTGCGGGAGCTTCTCATCTCTTTCTCTCTGTTCAGACATCTCATGGAATCATACAGTCCATCAGAAACACCTTTGCTCAAAAATCCACCAATCATCTCCCCAAATGCATATTTTTCCATGATTTAAAAGACAATCTACCAATAGAGTTCATTTCCATAGCTCAAACAAGTAAGTCCAGCCAACAGGCAACTCCTTCATCCTTCCTCTAATTAATTCTTTTCTCACTCTCTCCATCTGACTGTTATGCTAAATTTTCTCTATGCTCCATCAATTTGTCTGTTCTCATTCTGGGAAGAGCCAGTGCTTTGGAAGTTCCATCTCCTGGCAGGAAAGAGTTAAAACTTGCCCAGATTTGCCGTGGTCACGTGAACTCGGCCTCCCAGCAGCAAGGAAAAAAAACTCGGGAATGGAAAAAAAAACTCAAGCAGGTCTCAAAGCAGCCCAGCTGATGAAAGGCTCCTTGCCCCCACCACTCGGTCTCATTTAGGGTGGGCCCAGCTTGGAGCAGCTGCAGGCTGCAGGCTCCCCTCTCCCTG
This sequence comes from Cyanoderma ruficeps, assembly GCA_008694505.1. Taxonomy (NCBI): domain Eukaryota; kingdom Metazoa; phylum Chordata; class Aves; order Passeriformes; family Timaliidae; genus Cyanoderma; species Cyanoderma ruficeps. Next base: position 353,996 of record VZDJ01000115.1, read on the forward strand.
CTGGGGAAAGGGGCCAGGCCCATGGCCAGGCTTCGGGCCAACTCCCCCCCCATAGGGGGAGCGGCAGCGTGTTTTCCAGCTGCTAAAAACTGATCGGAGTCGGGCACATCATCCCCTCTCCCGGCTGGGAGTCACCAGGCCAGGCGGGCCTCCCGTGAAGGCCCGGGGCCCGGGCAGGCCAGGGCCTTCCCAGGCCCCTCCAAGGGACAGAGCCAAGGCTGCCTTACCTCCTGTGAAGGTGGAAGCAAGAGAGAGTGATCCCAGGCTTCCTTCTAACTTTTAAGGCTGTGTCCCAGAGGTGTATCTCTGCATGCAATTGGCTATTCTGGTTGTCACTTCAAAAGAAATCACCAATTGCATTTCACCATCTCCTAAACTAACACAGTGTCAAAGCATTTGTGTGTTTTCACTTGAGGAATTTGAGGTCTAATCCTTTGCCATGTATAGTAAAAAACTGTACATATTGACATGCAGGGACCATGAACAGATCTGCTCTTTTTGTGCTTTTATCAAGGAAATGGATTGTCACAGTGGTATTTGTGTATCATATATTCTGCTGCTGGACAATTTATGGATGATTTATGATTCCCTGAAAAATAGGATTGAGAATGGAAATGCCAGCAGATATTTTCTGACACTTTGTGAAGCAGCTCTTAGCAGATTCCTTAATAATACCAAATCTTGCAGAGATGTTGTCAGGTACTGATGAAAAATGAATAACAGAGTTTATTAACTGGTTGCCAAGACAACAGGGAACATGACTTAAAATAGGCACTCCAGTGCTTGCCTCTGTTTTCTGTCATATACTGATGATACCTTCCATCTTATGTTAACTTCACAAGGACAAAAAATTCAAACAGCGAGTTGTAATGTATACATGCTGGAAAAGGAATTGTGTATCTGGTAGTGAGAGCAAGTTGAGAGTGTTGGAAAGACATCAGTTGAAATTGCAGCTGTTGCTATCAGCCTTAATTTAAAAAAAATTTCAACTGCATAAAGTTGAATATCCTGCTTCACAAAAGAGGGAGTAAAAGAATTCTGTGTGTGAATGAAGTCATTGAGGTCCCTTCTGCAAGACTTCCACACCTGCCATTTTGTCCATCAGCTTCCACCTGGGATACATGACTCTATCATTGGTATGTATTCAAGTCCTTGTAAAGATTAAAATCTGTTTTAATTAAGGTGAAAATGAGACCATATGCCAAAGTCAAAAATATGGATTTTATTTAACAATAAATGTGAGGTAGAGAGATGGAAAGAAATAGAAAGGAAGAGAGAGAGAGAGAAAGAGATCAAGCAGGAGATAGTCACCACCCATGGATCCAGTGGTGTCCTATTGGTCGTTCTTCACCCTGGGCTTCTCAGTGGTGGGGGTCCCCAGGTCATTCTTATGGTGGTACCACCTTTATCCAATCCATGTTCTGGGTATCCACAGAGGCATATTCCTAATTTATATGTGAATTTTCATGTTAAGCAAGGATGGGTGTGTCCTGCGTATGCTGCCTCCAAGATTTCAGGGAGCTTCGGTGGTTGTTGGTGGCCACAGATGCCGTATGTCCCATAGCTTGGGGTGATCTTTATTTGACTGGTGATACACGTATAAGCAGCTGCTTCCTTTCACACAGTTCACCACAGTGGGAATTTTTATCTGGACGCATTAACCAGGATGTGTTGCAGGCCAAACCTGGGCATGTCCCAATTTCAGGAACACTGAAATGAAACTCACACTACAGCTGTTTTAGAAAACTCCTCCTTTAATTCCATCTGACTCCAGTATTTATAGATATGTACAGAGGTCAAGAAATTGGCTACACAGGTCGCCACCTCTTCAACCTGGATGGTGGACATCACCATCAATCATTTCTTCTCTCACAGGAGAAGTATGTAAACATTCTAAGAATAGATATTGTTTTCATGAAGCTGCGTGAGAAAGTTCTACAGAAAGACAAAAAGACAGAAAGCTCAGGGCAACAAGGATGTGCTAACCAGATCTTGCCTCCACCAGGCCTGGAATTAGTGCCTTCCTGTCATAAATTCCTCCATTCTGTGCTTATCTCAAGTTCCTGTTGCAGTGGCTTATTTTATGGCAAGTTCCTTCTGTGGCCTTGACAGTATTTGAGACAGGCAACTGTGCTCTTTAAGTCCTTACAACCCCTCACTACAAGTGTCTCATCCTAGAGTGACACCAGGGGAATTCTAAAGATTCCTAGGGTGAAATTAGATGCAAATGAGGTCAATATTACACCCGTGAAACATTTATTGATAAAAGAAAATAAATGGCCCTAACAGGGGTATAGAAAAGTCAGAGAAAAGAGTGAAAGACAGTGTTACCACTACAGCATTGCTATGGCACTCGCAGCACACTGTCGATGTTCAGTTGGCAGGTGACATGTGTGCAGTCAGTGCAGCACTCACAGCCCAATTCTAACAGCCTGAACTGCATGCAACAGACAGCAGGACACTCGGTAAGCGACACGACATTTGGGCAGGAGACGTGGCAGCAGCAGGGAAGGAGGCAGGGCAGCAAGCTGGAGTAGAGACAGTATGGGATTGGGACAGCGGTGGCTGCAGGCAAGAGAGAGCAAGGGCTGGAGCCAGGAGTGAGGCTCATCTTGGGGTTTGGAGGCAATTGCTTATATACTGTGTAATCTCTTCCATGGTCCTATTATCTGAGGAAGGTCACCTGGAGAGTCTCCTAGTGATAGAAGCTCTATTCACCCTGATAGGCTTTCAGAAGAAATTTCCTCCAGAGACAGAGCCGTTACTGTGCACGTGCTGTCACGTGTTTGTACTGCCAAGACACTTGCAGCTTTTCCAGTACTTTCCATTAACGTTAAAAAGAACAGATTTATAACCAACAGTCCAAAATAAAATCCCAACAATGTTGAGGCATTCTTATTCTAAAATTAATTGGTCTCTTACAACAAGAAAGATGTTAAAGTGCTGGAGCCTGTCCAATGAAGGGTGGTAATGCTGGTGGAAGAGTCTGGAGCACAAGTCTTGTGAGGAATGGCTGAAGGAACTGGGGTTGTTTAGCCTGGAGAAAAGGAGGCTTGTTATGGGGAGTACATGTTTACCCTTGTTATCAAATGTAGCATGAGAGGTGCCACTGTAACTGCTGCAGTCAGTCTCACAGTACCATGGGGAGCTCCAGCCATCATCTACCTTGAAGAGACAAATGGAGAAATCATTGCAAGACAGATTAGTGCTGGCTTCAGATCCAGGTGTTGCTTGCCAAGGCTGGGCGTGTCCCACTTTAGGGACAGAAAGAGAGCAGGACAGAAGCATCGTGAGGGGGAACAAACTCTTTTACTTTATTTACCATCTCACTCTTTATACATTTGTACAGAGGTCCAGAGATTGGCTACAGAGGTCGCCACCTCTAAACCTGGATGGTGGACATCACCATCAATCATTTCTTCTTTCAGAGGAGAAGAATGCAAACATTCTAAGAATAAACATTGTTTACATGAAGCTGCGTGAGAGAACTTCTGCACAGAGACAGAAGGCAGAAAACTCAGGGCAACATGCAGGTGCTCCTGTCTATGGACTGCTGGGAGTATCCGTTAGTACCTCATAGTCTGCATGAATAGGTGTTTTCTTTTAACACACTCTGGGTGGATCTGTCCTTATCTCAACCCTTCAGGCCTCATGTTGGTGCCAAAAGGACTGTCTGGTTTTAAGCCCAGCTGGAGATAAAACACCATGCACCTGCTTGCTCAACCCTTCCTCTCTTCCCCTCCACCCCAGTTGAATGGGGAGAAGAATTGAAGTAAAACTTGTAGGTTGAAATAAGAACAGTTTAATAATTGCAAATGAAGTAAAATACAATATTAATGGAAAATAACAATGATAATAAAAAGAAAAAACCCCAAGTGATGCACAATGCAATTGCTCACCACCCACTGACCAATGCCAGACCTCCTTTCTCGAATCCAGATGTCCTAGGGTGACTATCATGCCTGTATCCCCAATCGTCTGTTCTGTGTGTGCTGTGTGTTCTGTACCTTTAAGACTAGTTCTGAGAGTGAGCAGGGAAAGAAGAAGCGCGCAGTTTGTTTTGAAAAAACAGTGTTCACTCCTCTGCATTTTCTTCTTCATCCTTAAGTGTTCGTTAAATGCACGGACAGCGGCAAGAGGTAGGGTTTTTTTTTTTTTCCTTTTAGTTAGTCTAGCTAGCTGAGGCAAAGAAGCTTCCTGGACTGTTATCTTTTCCTTTTTTTCTTGGGACTGTTTAAATCTGCTCTGGACTGAAAAACCCAGAGGAGCACCAGGAGCTGCACCTGTGTCCCACCAGGCCTGGACCTCGGCATTTTCCAGTGCTTAAGGGACTGGGACTGATAAAAGACTGAGAGAGTCAAGCTAACTCACGGCAAGGACTTCTCTCAGTTTTGCCATCTCTCTTCAGTCCAGCAAGAAGTTTTATTGTTTCATATTATTCATTCCTTATTCTTGTGGGCAGTTTATTTGTTAAATAAATAGTTTTTTCCACTTTTCTCCGAGGAAGTTCTTTTCCCAGACCAACTAGGGGGAGAGGCCATTTAGGTTTGCTCTCCAGAGGAACCCCATTCAGAGGTTTCCTCCCAAATTTTCCCTAAACCAGGACAATACGTTTTTAATTGGCACCCAACTGCATGGCTCAAGAGAGTAGAAAAAAACTTGTATTAATTATTGATTGCATTTTGGTTGTACTTTGTGTGGGGATAAAGTAGTCAGTAGCCATGTTGCTCCTTGAATTCCTAATGTCTCTTGGAATGGAGTCCTTCCTGTATTTTTGTTCCCTAGGTTTCTTTGAGGTTTTAATACCTTTTTGGTCTCTAGGCTTGTTTTCTTATTTGGAATTAGCTCCAGTGTTGTCCCTAACACATAGCTTTTACACTAGAAGTGCACGGATTAAGATTGATATTTTGTTTAGCTCAGTGATCATGATTTATAAGAAGTTTATACAAATACTAGAGTTTGTGCCAAGTATGTTTAGTTTATAGTTTTTTCGTCCTACCCTGTGTCCTAGTTCCAGCAGCAAATTTTGAGAATTTATGAATAATTGCACCCACTTTGTTAAAAAAAGAATACGGGATGAAGCTTTTCAGTCTCTCCTATCCCTCTTATCTTTTGACTCAATTACATCACTTTTAAAAAATATTCAGTGTCCCCTGAATGGTAAAAATACCACCTTCCTGGTATTTCATCTGGTGAGCTTCCTCTATATGGTTTGCAGCTTGTCTAGAGTGAAGTCTAAAATTTCCAGAAATCTGATGAAACCCCTGGCCCAGAAGTAGGCCCTGAAGTAATTCCAAGTGTAAAAAATCCTAAGTAGTGTAAAGAATGAGAAAATATAAACCAAACTCTAAAAGAATTTTCTGACCCTATAGCCTGAGACTTTCCATGTGAACACATTCAAAACCCGGGTGTGGTGAAGAAATACTTAAAAGAAAAGTACCAAAAAATTCCAAAAAGAAAAGAATTATTGTGATAAGCTGGGCCCTAGTATACGCTTATCAGACGCTGCTAGATACTGTGGGGCAGCAGATGGAGGCAGGGGGCAGGGAAATAAATCAGCAGCTACCCCAGGCACTCAGGCAGCAACTAAACCAGACAGTGAGCCTAAGTCAGCAGCTACACCAGATAAAGAGCCTAAGACAGCAGTTAAAACAGACAGTGAGTCTAAGACACTAGCAGTTGCCCCAGCAAAGAAGCAAGCACAAAAACCAGATCAAACAGTAGATGATGATCCAAGTGAAAGACCCTCAATACCTCCCGACAACACCCAATCAGAAGCCGACCAAACTGACACAAAATCAGGAGCCCAACCAGCTGGCACAAGATCAAAAACCACTACTGAGTCCTTTTCCCTGAAGGACCTTCAAAAGCTAAAAAAAAAATTACACTCAGCGACCAGATGAATCTATAATTAGTTAATCTGTCTTTGGGATGCTGCAAGCAAAGCTACTATTATGGACAGCACTGAAACAAGGCATTTGGGATCCCTGTCACATGATCCAGTTATCAACCAAGGAATGATGATGGAAGATACCCCTTGTAGTCTCTGGGAACGGGTCCTGAGAAGTATGGCACAAAGATATCTGTGTGCAAATGATCTCTATATGCAGCAAACCCAGTGAAAGACCATAGAACAAGGGATTCAACACTTGAGAGAAATGGCAGTGGTTGAGTTTGTCTTCTCAGATGACCTAAACACTAGGAACCCAGACTTGGTACTATGTACACCCGTGATGTGGCGAAAACTTGTACAACTTGGGCCACAAGAATACTTTTCCGCCTTAGCAATAATGAAGCGGGATGACATGGGGGAGACCATGCTGGATATGGCAAGGAAATTTCGAGCATATGCAGATGCTGTGCATGGCCCAATACATGCCAGAATCATAGCTGTGGAAACCCATCAGCAGAAATTAGAAGACAAAATAGAGGAGAATCACCATACACTCAGAGACGAGATTAAGGAGATGAAAGATGGCTTTCTCAATATCTCGGCAGTACAGGTCAGAGGTTCTGGCACCAAACGCAGATATTCCCCAGATAGAGAGGGAGGGGGCATCCAACGAGGTAAGCTGTGGTCCCTCCTGTGTGATTGTGGAGAAGACATGAGGAGATGGGATAGAAAATCTACTGATGATCTGGCACAATGGCTGTGTGAATTGTTGGACGGCAAGACTCAGAGAAGTTGTTCCACTAAGAAAATAGTAACTCCAGTTACCCAGAAAAAAACAACTGAACAAGCTTAGAGGGGCCCAGCCTCTAACCAGAAAGAGGCTATGAAAAACCGTATCTTTTGAACTGTGTAGATTCGTTACCCTGACACATTAGAGCCACAAAAATATGAAGCCTTGGTTGACACTAGTGCACAGTACTCCCATCAAACCATGTGGGGGAAGAATCTGTTTCTATTACTGGTGTGACAGAAAGATCACAGGATTTTACTTTGGTGGAAGCTGATGTTAGTCTGACTAAAAGAAGTAGAAGAGGCACCCTATTGTGACTGGCCCAGAGGCCCCATGCATTCTGGGCATAGACTACCTCCGAAATGAGTATTTCAAAGACACAAAGGGACCCAGATGGGCATTTAAAATAACAGCTATAGTGACAAAAGATGTTAAGCAATTGAACACCTTGCCTGGACTATCAGAGAGCCCATCTGCTGTAAGACTTCTAAAAGAAAAAGAGCAACAAGTGCCAATTGCCACTTCAACAGTGCATCGCTGACAGTACAAAACCACTCAAGATGCTGTAATCCCCATCCACAAGACAATCTGTGAGCTGAAAAAACAAAGAGTGGTCAGCAAAACCCACTCACCCTTCAACAGCCCCATCTGGCCTGTGCGTAAATCTGAAAAAGAATAAAAATTGACTGTAGACTACCGTGCATTCAATGAAGTGACTCCACCGCTGAGTGCTGCAGTGCCGGACATGTTAAAGCTCCAGTATGAGCTGGAGTCCAAAGCAGCAAAGTGGTACGCCACTATTGACATTGCCAATGCATTTTTCTCCACTCCTTTAGCAGCAGAATGCAGGCCTCAATTTGCCTTTACGTAGAGAGGTGCGCAGTACATTTAAAACCAATTGCCCCAGGGGTGGAAGCACAGTCCTACCATCTGCTATAGACTGATTCACACTGCACTAAAAAAAAGTAAGACTCCAGAACATCTGCAATACATCAATGATATCATTGTGTGGGTGAATACTGCAGCTGAAGTGTTTGAGAAAAAAAAAAGATCATCCAAATTCTGCTGAAAGCTAAATTTGCTATCCAGAAAAGCAAAGTTAAAAAACCTGCTCGAGAGATCCAGTTCCTGGGAATTAAGTGGGAAAAAGAACAGCGTCAGATTCCCACTAATGTCATCAACAAAATCACAGCAATGTCTCCACCAACCAAGAAAAAAACCCCGCAAGCTTTCCTAAGCGCCATAAATTTTTGTAAAATGCATATCCCTGAATATAACCAAATTTTAAGCCCTGTCTACCTGGTTACCTGCAAAAAAAACCACTTTCCACTGGGGCCCTGAACAGCAACACGCCTTTGCCCAGATCAAGCAAAAGATTGCTCATATGGTAGCCCTTAGCCCAGTCAGGACAAGACCAAATGTGAAGAATGTGCTCTACTCTGCAGCCGAGAGCCATAGTCTGTCCTGGAGCCTTTGGCAGAAAGTATCTGGGGAGACTCGAAGCCAGCCACTAAAATTCTAAAATCAAAACTACAGCAAGTCTGAAGCCAACTACACTCCAACAGAGAAGGAAATTTTAGCAGCTTATAAAAAATACAAGCCGCCTCAGAAGTAATAAGCACTATAACACAACTCCTCCTGGCACCCCAACTACTAGTGCTGGGGTGGATGTTTAAAGCAGAGGTTCCCTCTACCCACCATGCCACCAATACTGCATAAAGTAAGTAGATTGCTCTCATCACACAGCGCACCCATATTGAAAAACTAAATCACCCAAAATTTTTGAAAATAATTGCAAACTAGCCTGAAAGTAAAAACTTTAGTCTCACAAATAAAAAAAAGCAAAAGCAAATAACATGTCCTGAAAAAACTCCACCGTACAACCAACTGCCAGCAGAAAAAATGCACTACACTCTTTTCACATTGTTCCTGTCACATTGTAAAAATAAACCAAAAGTAAAAAGCAGCCATAGAGAGCCCCACACAAGTCGCACAAGCTACAAAAAAAAGTAAATCAAACCAACTTACTAAACTCAAAGCTGTTCAATTAGCCCTAGACATTACTAAAAAATAGAAGTAGCCAAAGCTCTACCTCTACACTGATTCATAGATAGTAGCCTATGCTCTATGAAAATAGTTGAAAAAGTAAAAAAAGCTAATTAGCAGCGTAAAAAAAAGCAATTTAAGCTGCCAAAGAGTAAAAAACCATTGCCACTCAAGTAAAGAAGCTACCTGTAAAAATCCGTCATGTAGATGCCCATGTCCCCAAGAGTAGAGCTACTGAAGAACACCAAAAAAATAAACAAGTAGATCAAGCTGCAAAAATAAACTTAAATTAACAACACAAAAGAAAGTTGTTCCTAGCTCAATGAGCTCATAATGCCTCAAATCATCAAAGCAAAAATGCCACCTATAAGTGGGCACAAGACCGAAAAGTGAATCTAACCATAAACAGTATTTCTCAAGTTATCCATGACTGTAAGACATATACTGCCATCAAACAGGCCAAGCAGGTAAAGCCCCTATAGTATACTGGGCAGTAGTCCAAATATAAATATAAAAAAGCCTGGCAAATTAATTATATAACAGTATCCCAAACACGTCAAAGTAAGCGCTACGTGCTCACAATAGTAAAAGCCACCACAGGGTGGCTATAAACCTATGCTATACCTCATACTACAGCCAGTAACACCATTCTAGGCCTTAAAAAGCAAGTTCTTTAGAAGCATAATACCCCTAAGAAAAGTGAGTCAAACAATAAGACTCATTTAAAAAATAGCCTTATCAACACCTGGGCTAAAAAACATAGCATTGAGTGGGTGTACCATATCCCCTACCATGCACCAGCTGCTGAAAAAGTAAAAAAAAATCAATAGACTGTTAAAAACCACCTTAAAAGCATTAGATAAGAAATCTTTCATAAATTGGGAGCAGCATCTGGCAAAGGCCACCTGGTTAGTTAACACCCGAGGTTCCACTAACAGAGCAGGCCCTGCCCAGTCTGACCTCCTGCATACAGTAGATGAAGTCCCTGTAGTACATGTAAGAGGTTTGTTAGGGAAAACAGTTTGGATCAATTCTGCCCCAAGTACAGACAAACCCATCCGTGGGATTGTCTTTGCTCAGGGACCAGGTTGTACGTGGTGGGTAATGCAGAAAGATGGAACAACACGATGTGTACCTCAGGGAGGTCTGATTGTTGGATGAGGACCATGTGTAAATATCACCTTTTGTTGAATGTCACTGCCATTGTCTGTATATAGCTATATATTGTTTTTATAGAGATATATGCATGTATAATGTATGTATTTGTAGAGTTAGAATTCAATTAGTTTAGGTAAGTTGCCAATATGGTGATAAGGGGTGGAATGTCCTAGAGTGACTATAGTGTCTGTATCCCCAATCATCTGTTCTGTGTGTGCTGTGTGTTCTGTACCTTTAAAACTAGTTCTAAGAGTGAGAAGGGAAAGAAGAAGCGCGCAGTTTGTTTTGAAAAAACAGTGTTCACTCCTCTGCATTTTCTTTTTCGTCCTTAAGTGTTCGTCAAATGCACAGACAGCAACAAGAAAAAGTTTTTTTTTCCTTTTAGTTAGTCTAGCTAGCTGAAGAAAAGAAGCCTCTGGACTGTGGTGGGTTGTTTTTTTTGTTTTTTTCCTTTTTTTCTTGGGATTATTTAAATCTGCTCTGGACCGAAAAACCCAGAGGAGCATCAAGAGCTGCACCTGTGGCCCACCGGGCCTGGACCTGGGCATTTTGCAGCGCCGAAGGGACTGGGACAGATAAGAGACTGAGAGAGCTGAGCTAACTCACGGCAAGGACTTCTCTCAGTTTTGCCATCTCTCTTCGGACCAGCGAGAGGTTTTATTGTTTCATATTATTCATTCCTTATTCTTGTGAGCAGTTTGTTTGTTAAATAAATAGTTTTTTCCACTGTTCTCCAAAGAAATTCTTTTCCCAGACCAGCTAAAGAGAGGGGCCATTTAGGTTTGTTCTCCAGAGAAACCCATTTGGAGGTTTCCTCCCAAAATTGCCTTAAACCAAGACACCAGATTGGCCACCCTTTTGGGTAACTCCCCCCAGTTTATATAGTGGGCATGATGTTCTATGGTGTGGAATACCCCTTTGGTCAGTTCAGATCACTTGTCCCAGCTATGCTCCCTCCCAGTTTCTTCTGTGAACCTCCTGACTGGAAGAGCATGAGAGAAGGAAAAAAAAGTCCTTGACTTAGGATAAACATGTGTCTTGAGAATTGTTTTTTTAATCTCATATCCATTTTTGTTTTGTGTCTGGGGTGGTCACTGCCTCCCCTCCCCCAGATCTGGGAGTATCGTGATAGGTGAGAGCCAGCCTGGGATTTCCTGTGAGTTGGGGGTGAGGGGCAACTCCTTCTTTCTGGTGGAGTGATCATCTCTACGGCCATGCGGCATGGTGTCTCTGACTAGACATATTGTTGTCTTGTGGGTTTTGCCTGCTTTATTCTTTTCCTTTGGCACTGTTACTGGATCTTACTGGGCTTGCTTCTCTGCTCCTTTGCTTGCTCAGGAGCCCAGATCCAGTGTGTGCTGTGCTGGGAGCCCAACGCCTCCCCGCCAGGGCTGCACCCTCTGCGCAGCTGGATCCTGGGACCAGCCATCACAGGTGAGCTATCCATGAGAGTGATTTCCCACCCAGCCCCACTGTTCTTGCCACTGCTTCAGGGTTTCTTGCTCTACTGTAACCCAATACTCGGACATCTCCCAGCTTCAGGCAGGGCCCCAGACTTTCTGCTATATTTTGTCACCCCCGGGTGTGCCCGCCTCCGCTGTCCAGCTTGCTGCTTCTGAGGTTTCCTGCTGCAGTCCATTCAGTTTCCCGAGTGGCATTGAGACCGGCTGCTTCCTGTGAGTTTGCAAAGGAAAACCCCTTTTCTCTCTCCCCTGCTGACGCACCCGCCATTACTTCATGGAGAGAGGTGGCTGAGCTTGAGCCACAGTGCCCTCTGCAGCCGTGAGGAAATTGCATTGGCCCTGCCTGGCCAGGAGCCAACAGCGCCCCTGCTGGCTGTCACTATAACTACACCAAAGGGGAAAGTGCTTGACAGATGAGAGAAGGCTGTTGTTGGGTCTCTGGTTTTGTTTGCTGTTGCTGCCATTGTTTTTTTGCCATGTTATACATATATATACTAGTAAATAAATGTTATTCCTTTTCCCATATTTTTGCCTGAAAGCCCCTTAATTTCAAAGTTATGATTTGAAGGGAAGAAGGGGGTCATATTTTCCATTCCAAGGGAGGTTCCTGCCTTCCTTGCTAGACACCTGTCTTTCAAACTAGGACAATATGACTTAGCAGAAACCAAATATCAGTGTGTTATCAACACCATTCTCATTCCGAATCCAAAACACAGCACTGTAATGGCTACTGGGAAGAAATTAACTCTACCCTAGTTAAAAACAGCACAATGTGTCCTTTAGTCAGTAATATGCACTTTCGTCAGTAATAGTCACAAATAGAAAGATGGATAGTTCTGTAACAGAGACCCATGCTTTTGCATCAAACCCCCACATGGTCCCACCAAAAAGACATGATAGGTACTTTTGACTTGTAGTTGCTGGTTGCAATCTGTTCCTAGAGTTAAGAAAAGCCAGTGCTCCTGTTGACTTGGGTTTGCATGCTGTGTGGGATCCATGTGTGCAGCATGGACTCATAAATGTAAGAACATTATTTTTCTGGTTCTTGGATGTTCTACTGGTCCGAATTAGTCTGTTTATGATTCAAACCCAGTTGCTGATATATAACAAAATCAAGTTAAAATTATATAAGAATAATAATTAAATAATGTATTCAGAAATGAATGAATTTCAGTATTACTTTGATGTTGCAACTTTATGTACTTTGGCACTTGAGGGCTTTTCTATAATGGTGAGATGAGTGACTCTCCTGTGTCCCGATGTTCCCATCTCCTTCATAGCTGTATGTGTGAGCTTCTGCCTATCAGAACTGTGGAATGCTCTTCCAAATTTATGTCAGTTCTGTAGCTCTTCTAGTGAAAAGACTGATTCCACCTTCAGCTCCCATGTCTTGAGTCACAAATAAGGTTTTCTAAGTCTCTGTCATGGTTTAACCCCAGCCAGCCACCAAGTACCACACAGGAACTTGCTTGCCCCCCACCACTGAAATCAGGGAGAGAATTGGAAGAATAAAAGCTTGAAAACTCATGGATTGAGAAAAAAGACAGTTTAATAGGGAAAGCAAAAATTGTGTATGCAAGCAAAACAAAACAAGGAATTCATTCACTGCTTCCCATGGGCAGGCAGGTGTTCATCCAGCTCCAGGAGAGCAGGGCCCCATCACACATAACGGTGACTTGGGAAGACAACTGCCATCACTCAAAGCATCTGTCCTCCCTTCCTTCTTCCCCCCACTTTATATACTGATCATGATGTCATATGGTCTGGAACATCCTTTTGGTCAGTTGGGGTCAGATGTCCCAGCTGCATCTCCTCCAGTTGTGGTTTGACACTGGCAAACGCCAGGCACCCACAAAAGTCATTCGCTTAGCCTCTCCTGCAACAGTTGGGCAGAGGAGAGGGAAAAATAATTAACAAAGGGCTCATGAGTTGAGATAAGGATTGGGAGAAAACACTGTCACAATAGGGCACGAAATAAAGATGCTTGACTCCAGTCAGAAGGCAGTAGAAATCAGAAGGCTTTATTTACAATTCATTCAGCCCTTTTATAACATGCTGCGCTAAGAAGACATGCCATTGGTCCATAGAATTGAGACCTCTCCCATTGACTAAGTAAAAGAAGTAGAAAACAACGCCTGTTGTTATGGGAAAGGAATATTTTTTACACAAGGTTGTTTTGGGAAAAAGAAAAACTGTTGAAAAGTTTCCCTTGAGAAGAGCTAGCTCTTCTCAAGCTCAGAAACTATTGAGTCCACAACACTCTAAGGGCGAAACAGGTTCAAATTTAAAGGTATAAAGTAAATTTATTATTATCAAAGTCAGAGGAGGATAATGAGAAGTAAAATAAGCCTTCAAAACCCCTTTTCCCCCCAGCCCCTCCCTCCTTCCCACCGACAGCACAGAGACAGGGCATGGGGGTTTTGGTCAGTTCGTCACTTGAGATTTTTTTCTGTTCGCTCAGGGAGAGGAGTCTTTGCTATGCCATGAGGTCCCTCCCACAGGCAAACAGTCTTCTCAAAACTGTTGTGGCATGGGTCACTCGTCCATGGGGTGCAGTCTTTTAAGGATAGGCTGCTCAAGTTTGGAAGCAAGGGCTCTCTTTATCTGTGGAAGCAGGGACTCTATTTGGGTCTCCCACTGGATCACAGCTTTCTCTGGCATCCATTCCTTCTGGCGTGAGCACTTTTCCTACAGGCTGTGAGAGGATTTCTGCATCCCCCATGGACTTCATGCATTACAGGGGGACAGTTTGTTTCACCATAGTCCTCACTATGGCTTGCAGAGGAATCTTGGCTCCGACACTTGGAGCATCTCCTCCCCCTCTCTTTTTTTCCACTGACCTTGGTGCCTCCATGTTGTTTTCCCTCACATGTCTTCACTTCCTCTTCTCTGGCTAGAAGAAAAATTGTTGCTCATAGGTACAATTGCCAACAAGTTCCACCAATTCAAAGATTTCTATAGGAACCCGCAGCACCGAGAGGTCAATTTCGTCTAGGTTCCGCATCAGGGAATTGCTCACCATGCTTTTGCTGCTGCGACGCTGGCACTATTTCACACCTCTCTTAATGCAAGGCGCCAGGAGGAGAAGCTGCCTCCCCCCTTTTACCCACAGCATGGCTGTCTAGGGGCAGCCAGGCAGACAAGGCTTGCTGTGGGCTGCACCGACATAGTGGCAGCCATGGCACTTCACCACCCCTGGAAAAAACTGTGTCTGCGCTGTTTTGATTTTCTTCTTAAATATGTCATCACGAAGGCATTACCAACCACTCTAATTGGGCCGGTAGCTTGTCCATCTTCAGAGCCATCAGAGATTGGCTCTGGCAGACATGGTGGGAGCTTCCAGCAGCTTCTCACAGAAGCTACCCCTGTGCCCCCTCCCCCCCACCACTGTTAGCATTGAAACACATAATCACAGAATGATTATATGCAGGTGCTTTATTGAAGACCTCTGGGAATCAGGGGTACAGGATACAGACCCAAATCTGACTCCGACATGGATTCGAAATGGACGTGTTTTTATATCCTTTTGTTATATAACTATATATGTTAATTATTAAACTCATATTGTTCTATTGTATACATTGTTCTTATCCAAGCATGAATTTTGTAAATATCGTTTCTCATGATTCTTGTTTAAGATAATAATCATATTCAATTACCAAACAGTCATTGCAATTAACAAGCATATAATTTATCATATAATGATTATGCAGGTGCAGTTTCACATGATCTAGTAAAGAAAAACCTAACATTTGCTTCTAGGGCCTACGTGTTAACTACCAACCACAAAAATAACACTCATCCCCCCTCCCCTGATTTATTACCCAGGCAAAGTCATACTTGATTTGGTTAAGACAATAACATGAAAATATCGTCCTGGCTACAGTAAAGCTAACATTCTGTTCCCAAGGCCTTGCTCTCCAGAAATCATTTTAACCCTATACTATCACCAGTACCAAAAATCCAGGCCGTGCCAAATCAACACACCTCCCAACTTCCCCTGCACCCCCAGCCTCCTTGCCAGCATTGCCGTATGAAAAGCAGAAAAGGCCTTGGTTCTGTGCAGTCCCTGCTGAGCAATAATAAAAGCATCTCTATATTATCAACCCTGTGTTCAGCACAAATCCAAAACACAGTCCCATACCAGCTACTGGGAAGAAAGTTCACCTTATCCCAGCTAAAACCAGCCCACCAGCTTAGAGAAGAGGGCAAAATATAAGGCCCGAGCCTGCTCTAAGCAGCCTCCAAGGCCAGGCACAAGGACAATAATCACAGAAAAAAGGATATGCAAAGCATTTCAATTTTCCTAAACAGTGTAGTCTTACTCTCCATTGCATCGAACAATATAATACAATCATGCGTTAGAGATGTACTTACCAAAAAAGAATGTAGATTTGAACTCTGGATTGTTTCATGGCCTTTGTGATCCCTCTTTAATTAAATTCATTAAAATTGAAAGAAAATTACAGACCAAGGGTCAGTTTCTTTCAGAGAATATGGAAGAAACATAGAGATTTACTTTGTTTTACAGGTCTGCACTTTTTTCAGTTTTGCACAGCATACTATAGATTTGCAGAGTTGTTCTAACTTTCAGTCCATTCTGAACTTGATTCTTTTTCCCTGGTGATGTTGGACACAACTGGGTATCTATGAAATTACCTGTGTCCTGTACTTTTCAGGCCTTCCTAAGTACTCTGAGTGTCAAATGAAATTTTAACAGTGTCTGCTGCTTTCCAGGGACATGGTAGTTTGTGTGGTGTGTTCAGCCCAGGGCAATGTTTAGTCCTGGTATGGTAACACTTTCTCCCTTCTTGTCTTGACTTGTAGTCAGAAAAGAAAACCACGGATGACTTTAATAGAAGGGGCCACTCTAAAAATTTTTTTCTGTTATCAGAAATAAAAGAAAGAAATGGTGCAAGGCAGCCCTATGTAGATCTATCCTACAAGCACCAGATAACCTGGTACATTTTCCCTGGACAGAACAGCTTCAGACTTCAGTCCCTGGGAGCAGAATGATCACGAGTGATGGGGTCTCTGAGAAGACCATCAGGAGGGATTATTTTACATTCCTCATCACATCAGTTTTTAACTTTGCCACAGCACTGTGTTGGCAGGGCTCTACTGCCATGTTTCAGAGACAGCTTTGGTGTCTCAAGGGCAGTTTTTGCAAGAACAAAGCATATAATATAGACTATTCTGTGACACTGACATCTGTCCTAGGGTGACTTTATGATGCTTGCATCCCCAATCGTCTCTTCTCTTTGTGTTGGATATTGTGTTCTGCACCTTTAAAACTGCTTCCAAGAGCAAAGGGGGAGAAAAGCAAAGAGCCAAGTTTGTTTTCAGAAACTGCACTCACTCCTCCACATTCTGCTCCTGGATTGTGTCGTCTGCAGCATGGACGGACAGTGGGACAGAGATCTCCTTTGCTTTTAGTTAGTTTTTAGCTAGCTGAGGCAGAGAAGTTCACTAGATTGTTTTATTTCCCTTTTTCTTGGAACTGTGTATATCTGTCCTGAACTGAAAAACCCAGAGAGAAACCCGAATCTCATGCCTGCGGCCCACCAGGGTTTGGACCTCAGCATTTTCCAGAGCCGGAGGGACTGATAAGAGACTAGGAGAGCTGAGCTAAACCCACAGCAAGGACTTCCTCAATTTTGCCATCTTTCTTCAGAGCGGCGAGAGGTTTTGTTGTTTCATATTGTTCATTTTTTTGTGTGTGTGTTTGTAGGCACTTTGTTTGTTAAATAAATAGTCTTTTCCACATTTCTCCAAGGAAATTCATTCCCAGACCAGTTGGGGGAGGAGCTGTTTGGGTTTGCTTTCCAGAAGGACCCCATTCGGAGGTTTTCTCCCAAATTTGCCCTAAACCAGGACAAATACATTTATTGGTGCCCAATGTGAGGCTTAAGAAATTGGTAAAAACTTGTACTGATTGCATTTTGGTTGTACTTATTCTGTGTTGGGATAAAACAGTCAGTAGCCATGTTGCTGCTTGAATTCATAATGTCTGTTCGGGTGGAGTCCTTCCTGTGTTTCTGTTCCCTAGGCTTTTTTGAGGTTTTAATACCTTTCTAGTCCCTAAATTTATTTTCTTATCCAGAAATAGCTCCTAACACGTAGCTTTTACAGTAGAGGGGCACAGATTAGAATAGCTATTGTGCTGGGCTCAGTGATAATGATTTATAGGAAGTTTATAAAGATACTAGATTGTGTACCAGCTATGTTTAATTTATAGTTTCTTCGTCCTACCCTGCATCCTAGTTCTAGTACCATGTTTTGGGGATTTATTAGTAATTACACCCAGTTTGTTAGAGGAGGAGTAGGGGATTGTCATGGGTTGGCGCTGGTCAAATGCCAGTGCATCCATGAGTCTATGTTTTTCCTAATAAACTGCTGTGAGATGTGATCAAGAACAGAGTGGAGCAGGCCTATCACTTGAAATAGGAAGAAAACATTTATTAACCTTCATAACAATAGACAATACATAACAACAGACAATAGACACAGAAAGACAACCCAATCACCCGAAGGCAGACAAGAAAACCCCCCAGAACACTTTTCTTCCTCCCCCTAATTTCATCCTTTACATGCTCAACAGTTGACACCAGCACATACCTTCATATCTACTTGCTTAAACCTTCCACAACTCTGGGTTCCCAATCCAAGTCATTATCCTTTAAAAACACAATCCTCAATCCATTCAGAGAGAGAGAGGAGTCTCTCTCGCACCAGACGCCCCACAGGAAACACAGGTCCATCCTCCCATGCTCCCACGTCACCCATGGCACCACCCAGAAAATTCTACCATGGTGACCCCCTCCTCTTCCATGTCCAGTGCTCTCACCACTGTCATGGACTAAGACCAGATAGGGCTCTTTTAAGGATCTTTGGCCAAGTACCAAAAACTAGCTATCTTCTTCCATTGGGACAGCAGTCCCCCCCAAATTTACCCCTGGGGCCGAGGGTCCTAAGAACAGGCCACAAGAGTCTTTGGCTTTGAACTAAAAGGCATCTACTCAAAATACAGTCTCATTTATATTTAGAAGAGTCAGAGTCTGTCTATGGCTCCCATTACGCAAGGGACGTCCAACTCAAGGCCACTCCTCTTCATCTCTGGCAATCGGGGGAGATTCTTCTCATCTTTCTTTATCATCTTGGTCCCAGGCTGTTCTCTCTCTTCTAAAACCACCAACCATGAAGAATCAAGTGTCTGGAAACAGTTCTCCTCTGCCCTAGAAAGAGTTAAAAACTCCGATCTCCCGGCAAGGCCACAGGCTCAGGCACTCCGGTAACTCCTACACAGCTCCGCGCCGCTGCTCGGCACCTTCTCTCCTGGGGGGGGGAAGACGGGCCGANAGTGCCAACATCCAAACCTGGTCACTGATTGGTTTGACCTCACCTTCCTGAAAAAAACTCATTTCCCCTCAAACTACGACAGGGATAAAGCTTTTCAGCCTTTCCCTTTTCTCTTTTGAATCTGTTACATCACTTTTTAAGAATGTTCAGTTTCCCCTGAATGTTAAAGAGACCACCTTCCTGGTATTTAATCTGGTAAGCTTCTTCTATATAGTCTGAAGCTTCTCTCGAGTGAGGGCTGAGATTTCCAGAGGGGCTGATGAGACCCCTGATCCAGAAGTAGACCTAGGCGTGGAGAATCCTGAGTGGTGTGGAGAATGGGAGGATATAGGCCAAACTCTGAAAGAATTTTCTGACCCTATAGCCTGGGACTTTCCACATGAACAAATTCAGAAACCAGCTGAGATGGGGAGATACTTGAAAAAGAACTACCATGATGACTCTAAAGAGAAAAAACTCATTACAATAAGCTGGGCCCTGGCATATGCTTATCGCACACTGCTAAATATTGTAAGGCAGCAGATAGAGGCGGGGGGCAAGAAGATAAATAAACAGCTACCCCAGTCACTCAGGCTGCAGCCAACACCCCAGCTCCTCAGGTTGTAGCTAAGCCAGTAGCTAAACCAGATAGAGAGCCTAAGTCAGTAGCTAAGTCAGATAATAAGCCTAAGCCAGTAGCTAAACCAAATAGTGAACTTAAGCCAGCAGATAAACCAGATAGCCTAAGACAGTGGCAGTCACTGTGGGAAAGAAGAGCACACACAAAGCTAATCGACCAGTAGAAGATAATCCAAGAGAAGGACCCTCAACGCTTCTCAACACAAAATCAGAAGTCACTATTAAGTCCTTTTCCCTGAAGGACCTTTGTGGCCTAAGAAAGGATTACACTCGACAACCTAATGAATCTATAATTAATTGGTTAGTCTGTCTTTGGAATGCTGCAGGCAAGGCTACAATGCTGGACAGCACTGAAGCGAAGCATTTGAGATCCCTATCACATGATCCAATTATCAACCAAAGAATGATGAGGGGGCTAACCCTCACAATCTCTGGGAATGGGTCCTGGGAAATGTAGAACAAAGATATCTGTGTGCAGATAATCTCTATATGCAGCAAACCCAGTGGAAGATCATAGAACATGAAATTCAACACTTGAGAAAAATGGCAGTGGAAGAGATTGTCTTCTCAGATAACCTAAACACTAGGAACCCAAACTTGGTACCATGTACATCTGTGATGTAGCAAAAACTTGTACGACGTGAGCCACAAGAATACGCTTTTGCTTTAGCAATAGTGAAGCAGGATGACAAGAAGGAGACCATGCTTGATAATAACGAAGAAGCTCCGAGCATATGCAGATGCCTTTCATAGTCCAACACATACAAGAATCATAGCTCTGGAAACATGTATGGAGAAATTAAAAGATGAGATAGAGGAAAAATCACAAGAAACTCTGAGACGAGATTAAAGAAGGCTTTCTCCAAGTCTCTGCAGTACAGATCAGAGGTTCTAGCACCAAATGTAGACGTCCCCCAAATAGGGAAAGAAGGGGCACCCCACAAGCTGAGCTGTAGTCCCTCCTGCATAATTCTGGGGAAAACATAAAGAAATAAGATAGAAAATCTACTACTACTCTAGCACAACAAGTACGTGAATTGTTAGAAAGCAAAACCCAGACAGGAAGTTCCACCAAAAAAGAATCAGTTCCAATTACCCAGAAAAATAAGGATAACCAGGCTTAGAGGGGCCCTGCCTCTAACCAGGTAGAGGCTAGGGAAAACCGTGGTTTTTAAACTGTGTAGATTCATTAGCCTGGCACATCAGAACCACAAAAATATAAGACCTTAGTTAACACTAGTGCACAGTGCACATTAATCCCATCAAGACATGTAGGGACAGAATCTGTTTCTATTGCTGGCGTGACAGGGGGATCACAAGATTTTACTGTAGTAGAAGCTAATATGAACCTGACTAGAAATAAATAGAAAAAACACCCTATTGTTACTAGCCTAGAGACCCCATGCATTTTAGGCATAGACTTCCTCCGAAATGAATATTTCAAAAACCCAAAAATACTCAGGTAGGCATTTGGGATAGTGGCTGTAGAGACAGAGGGCGTTAAGCAATTGAACACCTTGCCTAGACTAATCAGAAAACCCATCTGCAGTAGGACTCCTGAAAGTGGAAAAGCAATGAGTACCAGTTCCCATTTCAACAGTGCACCACTGACAGTACAGAACAACTCGAGATGCTGTGATTCCCATCCACAAGATAATCCATGAACTAGAGAGCCAAGGGGTGGTCAGCAAAACACACTCACCTTTCAACAGCCCCATTTGAGACCTATACACAAATCTAAAGAAGAATAGAGATTAACTGTAAACTATCATGCCTTTAATAAAGTGACTCCACCATTGAGCGCTGCTGTGCCAGACATATTAAAGCTGGAGTCCAAAGCAGCAAAGTAATACACCACTATTAACATTGCCAATGCATTTTTCTCCATTCCTTTGGCAGCAAAATGCAGACCTCTGTTTGCCTTCACGTAGAAGGACGTGAAGTACACCTAGAACCAATTGCCCCAGGGGTGGAAGCAGTCCTACCATCTACCATGCGCTAATTCAAACTGCACTAAAAAAGGATGAGGCTCCAGAATATCTGCAGTACATCAATGATATCATTGTGTAAAAGAACACTGCAATGGAAGTGTTTGAAAAAAGAAAAAAAATCATCCAGATTCTCCTAAAAGCCAGTTTCACTATCAAGAAAAACAAAATCAAAAGACCTACTCGAGAAATCCAGTTCCTAAGAATAAAGTCAGAAGATAGCCAGCATCAGATTCCCCCCAATGTCATCAAAATCACAGCAATGTCTCCACCAACCAACAAGATGGAAACACAAACTTTCTTAGGTGCCATAGGCTTTTGGAGAATGCATATTCCTGAGCATAGCCAAATTGTGAGCCCTGTCTACCTGGTCACCCACAAGCAGAACACTTTCCAGTGAGGCCCTGAACAGCAACAAGCCTTTACCCAAATCAAGCAAGAAATCACTCATACAGTAGTCTTTGGCCCAGTCAGAACGGGATCAGATATAAAGAACGTACTCTACTCTGCAGCCGAGAGCCATAGTCTGTCCTGGAGCCTTTGGCAGAAAGTACCTGAGGAGACTCGAAGCCAAACACTGAGATTCCAAAATCAAAGCTTCAGAAGATCTGAAACCAACTACATTCCAACAAAGAAGAAAATTTTAGCAGCCTATGAAGGAATCCAAGCTGTCTCAGAAGTAATAAGCACTAAAACACAACTCCTCCTGGCACCCTGACTACCAGTGCTGGGGTGGATGTTCAAAGCAAAAGTTCCCTCTATCCACCATGCCACCAATGCCACAGAGAGTAAGTAGATTGCTCTCATCACACGGCGCACTCGTATTAGAATCCTATATCGCTCTAAAATTTTAGAAATAATTACAAATTAGCCTAAAAGTAAAAACTCTAGTCTCACTAATAAAGAAAAACACAAGCAACACGTACTAAAGAAGCTCCACTGTACAACAACTACCAGCAAAAAAATCACGTTACACTCTTTTTGCAGATAGTTCTTATCGCATTGTAAGAATAAAACAAAAGTAAAAAGCAGCTGTATGGAGCCCCACATGACAGATCGCACAAGCTACTAAAAGAAAAAGTGGGTCAAGCCAACTCACTAAACTCAAAGCCATTCAGTTGGCCTTAGACATTGCTGAAAGAAAAAACTAGCCAAAGCTCTACCCCTATACTAATACATAGATAGTAACCAATGCCCTGTAGAGATAACTAAAAAAGTAAAAAAAAGGCTAATTAGCAGCATAAAAGAAAACCAATTTAGGCAAGTAAAAAGACATCACTACCAGGGTAGAGAAACTACCTGTAAAAGTCCACCATGTAAATGCCCATATCCCCAAGAATAGAACTAATAAAGAGCACCAAAACAACAAGCAAGTAGATCAGGCTGGAAAGATAAAGGTGTCAAAGATAAACCTAAATTAGCAACACAAAAAAGAGTTGTTCCTAACTTGATAAGCTCATAATACTTCAGGTCCTCAAAGTAAAGATGCCACCTATAAGTGGGCACGAGACCGAAAAGTAGATCTAACAATAGACAGTATTTCTCAAGTTATCCATAACTGTAAGATGTGTGCTGCAATCAAGCAGGCCAAGCGGGTGAAGCCTGAAGCCCCTATAGTATAGTAGGCAGTGGTCAAAATACAAGTGTGGGGAGGCCTGGCAGATTGATTATATTACACTGCCCCAGACACACCAAAGTAAGCACTACGTGCTCACAGTGGTAGAAGCCACCACAAGATAACTAGAAACCTACCCTGTACCTCATGCTATGGCCCATAACACCATTCTAAGCCTTAAAAACCAAGTTCTTTAGAAGCATAGTGCTCCTAAAAAAATTAAGTCACACAATAGAACTCATTTCAAGAACAACCTTATCAACACCTAGGCTAGGGAACATGGCATTAAGTGTACCATATCTCCTACCATGCACCAGCTCTGGGAAAAGTAAAAAAGTACAACAGACTCTTAAAAACCACCTTAAAAACACTAAGTGAGAGATCTTTCAAAAATTAAGAGCAGCATTTAACAAAAGCCACCTGGTTAGTTAACACCCAAAGTTCCACCAGCCAAGCAAGCCCTGTCCAGTCTAAGCCCCTACTTAGAGTAAACAGAAATAAAGTCCCAGTAATGTATATCAAAAGTTTATTAAGAAAAACAGTTTGAATCAATTCTGCCTCGAATACAGACAAACCTGTACGTGGAGTTGTCTTTGCTCAAGAACCAAGTTACACATAGTAGATAATACAGAAAGACAAAACAACACAATGTGTACCTCAGAGAAATCTAATTATTAGGTAAAAACTATGTGTAAACATCATTATTTACTAAATGTCACTACCATTGTCTATATATTGCTGTATACTGTATATGTGTATATATATATGTATATATACATTTATGTGTGTGTAAAGTTGGAATATATATTAGTTTTAGTAGTAAGTTGACAATATGGGAATAAAAGGTAGAATGTCCTAGGCTAACTTTATAATACTTATATTCCCAATCGTCTGTTCTGTTTATGTTAAATATTCTTTTCTGTACCTTTAAGACTAGTTCTGAAAATGAAGAAGAAAAAAAGAGAAGCACCAAGTTTGTTTTCAGAGACTGCACTCACTCCTCCACATTCTGCTCCTGGACTATGTCGTCTGTAGCACAGATAGACAATGAGACAGAGATCTCCTTTGCTTTTAGTTAGTTTTTAACTAGCTAAAGCAGAAACATTCCCTAGATTTTTTTATTTTCCCTTTTTCTTAAAACTGTTTAAACCGGTCCTAAACTAAAAAACCCAGAGAGACACCCAGATCTCACACCTGCAGCCCACTGGGGCCTGGACCTCAGCATTTTCCAGTGCCGGAGGGACTAATAAAAAACTAGGAGAACTAAACTACACCCACAGCAAAGACTTTCTCAATTTTACCATCTCTCTTCAAAACAGCAAAAAGTTTTGTTGTTTCATATTGTTCATTTTTTGTGCTTGTAAGTACTTTGTTTATTAAATAAAGAGTTTTTTTCACTTTTCTCCAAATAAATTCTTTCCCAGACCAGTTAGGAAAAGAGACATTTGAGTTTGCTTTCCAGAAGGACCCTATTCAGAGGATTTTCTCCCAAATTTGCTTGAAACCAAAACAAATACAACATCTGAAACTATTTTTCCCATTTTCTTGATTTGTTATTTCTTCAGCTTATTTTAGAAGTTGTATTCTCTTTCCTTCTACTTTCCTAAAGTGTGTGAAATGCTGAATTCTGATATTAGCAGATGTTTTCAAGACTTAAAGAACCTTGTGTTCATCCTAGATGACACTTTTTCCTTTCCCTATTGCTGTTCCTCCTGCAGTCTTCCTATATGTCGCAGTAAGTCAAGGTGATTTAGTGGTATAATGTGAATGATACCTTGTCAGTACTGGTACTTCCAGGCCTTTTCCCCTTCATGAAACCATGCTGTAATTATCAACCAAGGAATTTTAACTTTAATAAATGAGTTTAGAAAAAGCTGTGGTCAGGGATATCATTGCTGACAAGTCATGCTTTGTAGTCCACTACTACTGGCTTCCCTCTGCTATTACATACATTGGAGGCTACTTCTGACACTTCCACCTTTTTGGTTTTGTCCTCTGAGCAAATTGCTCTCTCTTTCACTGATTGTTTCAGATTTAGACCAAAGTTCTTTCTGAAACCCACCAAATATTACTCCCTGTAATATTCTCCCACCAAATATTAGTAATGTACTCTCCAACAAATATTACTTCATATATCCTACTTGCAAAGATAGGATGCTCTCAAAGATTATTGGTTCAATATATGACCAACTGGTTTTCATTAGATAGTCTAAGTAACCTGTTTGTTGACTAAGCAGACTAGACACAGTAAAAAATCTCATTAGTAATTGCAAAAAAAAAATAAAACGACTGCCTTTCTTCCTTGCCATAGTGCTATGACAACAGTTAATGCTTTGTAAACAGAGTTAATAGGACATATATTCTCCACCAAGGTAACTACTTGTGATAAAATCATGAATTGGCTGTGTAAAGTTTGGGATCAGGGTTGCTATAGCTGATAGCACAATAACAGTTTCATTGCTGATTTGGATGCTTTTTCAGATTCTTAGTGTGTGTAGTGGTTTAAAAGTAAACTGGAGGGAGAAATGAACCCTACTCTACCTCAAGAGAGATTACAGGTCAGAGTTTCAATTTACTAAAAAGATCACAACAAATACAATGATGAACCAGGAAAAACTGGTTTTCACACATGAAGTCAGAGTACAACCTGGCAGCCTGGTGGTCAGAGTGGTGGTCACAGTCCTGTTGAAATTCTGATCCTCCTCCAGATCTGTCAAGTGGTGGTGGTCAAAGCCCTCAAGCCTAAAGAATTTATAGGTTCCGGTGGAACGGTGGGAATTCTCAGGGTGGGAATTCTCAGATTCTCAGTACCTCCCCCAAGGGGGGGGGTCTGTGGGATTTCACAATGGAATGATGATGTAGTACTGTGAGTAATGGGTTATTTAGGGAGTTTTGATTGTCTAAGTGTTGCAGCTGCCTATTCTGCTAGTGCTATTGAGTCCATTATGGCCCATTAGCAGAGATGACCCCTCAGGCTGAGTGTGACTGTGCTGGTGCTTCCCCTGAGGGGAGTTGTCACATTTGAGTCATTTGTGTGAAGAAAAAGAAACACTACCCTGCCTCCGAGGGTTTGCCTCTTTTTCCTTATCTCATTTAACACCCAGTTTGTAGCCTCAGGTGTTGGGTGTTGTCAGGGTCCGCAAACATATGCGGAGGACCTGATGGTCCGTTTTAAGGATCTCAGAGCGCAAAAGACACAGCGGGGGACAACTCAGCTTACTCAATCAAAAATGCACCTTTATTTAGTGCCAACAAATGCGATAGTAGGGAGAGAAATAAAGAATAGTAAGAAAGATAGAAAAGAGGGGAAGGGGATTATAGCTACCAACGTGGAGGGACGAGTCCTCGAGACGTAGAGATGCCTATAGACGCGATCTCCAGTGGAGTGATCACAAAAGTGAGCAAGGGGGTCTCCAGAGTTTTATAGGTTTGTCACTGTGGGAACCAAGGTGAGAGGCACAAAGCCAAAGCGGGAACCACCTGTGTCGGGGTTGGGTGCTCAGGAACAAGGTGCAAACCGTACCTCCAGTACGGACAGACCAGTTTGAACATGTAGGCTCGGCTCAGTCCAGTGTGACCAGTTCCATTGTTCTTGCACTCCATTCCCATGGGAATGCATACCAGTTCTCTGAGACTTGGCAAACCTTCCACCTCAACCAGGCCAGGGGCTCACTTCAGAGTCTGGGGTCTCAGTCCTCAATCTTGGAGACAGTCGTAAAGCATATTGCATCCTTGGACAGCCTCTGACAGGTGTGCACTGGGCAGCTACTGCAAATGATCCATCATTAACAGTTTATCAGAAATTATGTAGGCAGGTGTAGGAATACACAGTTTGGTTACATCGACGTAGTGCTAGACTGGCACCCTACTCCTGTAACCAGGGATGTGTGAAAGGCTTACACACTGAATATCCTCACCAAATATTTAAAGAAATTTAAAGAGTTATTTTTGAGGTTCTGTGAAATAAGAGACATCATAGGAAAGTAAAAGGAATCTCAGTCTTGCAGGTCTATTAATATTTTCTCATTATCTCTGCCATTTTTTAAATTGTTACTATTTTCAGCCATTAACCTTTTCTGGTACAAAATTAATTTGCAAAAATTTTAATAATTTTCAGAACTCATTCCAAGCAAAGTTTCCATATAAAATTCAACATCATATCATGGAGTTAGAACTGCTTATTTTAAAAAGAAAGAGTGAAATGAGTAACTTTAAAAAAAAAAATAAAAACACCAAAATCCAACAAACTAACAACCCACATCAACCCACAATTTTCTTACCCTTTCCCTTTTTTTGGAAATAGCCTGCCATGGAATTAGGCTTATTTGTGCTTTTTTTGCCAGTAGATGGCATTGTCAATGCCTATATTCATTCCTGTGCAGTAAATGAGTACATATTAAAATCAGTATGAATACTTCTCTACTGTTTTTAGGTCATGGTACTTAATGTGATACATATGTTTCTGTTTTGCTCTGATCTTGCTTGGAGTTTAAATTTCAGACAATTCAGACCTGTTGACTTTAAAGTACAAATCCCTCAATGTGAAATGAGTTCAGCAAACAAGATCTATCATAGAAGCAAAATGTAGCTCAGCCAGGGTGGTTCCTCAGTTTGAAGACCACCGATAGTGATCATTTATGAAAATACTTAACATTATGTTGATGACACCAAGCTATGTGGTGCGATTGACATGCCTGAAGGATGGGATGCCATCCAGAGGGATCTGGAAAAGCTTGAGGAGTGGGTCCATGGGAACCTCATGAGGTTCAACAAGAAGTGCAAGGTCTTGCACCTGAGTTGGGGAAATCCCAAGCATAAATTTTATTTGGAGGGAGAATGGATTGATAGCAGCCTTGAGGAGAAAGACTTGGGAGGGTACCAGTGGATGAGAAGCTTGACATGACCCAGAAATCATAGAATCATTAAGGCTGGAAAAGACCTCCAAGATCGAGTCCAACCTTTGACTGAACACCACCATGCCAACTATATCATAGCACTAAGTGCCATGTCCAGTCATTTCTTGAACACTTCCAGGGATGGTGACTCCACCACCTCCCTGGGCAGCCTGGTCCAATGCTTAACTACTCTTTCAGTGAAAAAATTCTTCCTGATGTCAAACCTGAACTTCCCCAGGCACAGGTTGAGGCTGTCCTCTTCTCCTGTCACTAGTTGCCTGTGAGAAGAGGCTGATCCCCACCTTGTCACAACCTCCTTTCAGGTAGTTGTAGAGAGCAATAAGGTCTCCCCTGAGCTTCCTCTTCTCCAGACTAAACAACCCCAGTTCCCTCAGCCACTTCTCATAGGTCTTACCCTCTAGATCCACCAGCTTAGTTGCCCTTCTCTGCACACACTCCAGCACCTCAATGTCTTTCCTGAAGTTAGGGGCCCAGAACTGGACACTACTCTGTGCCAAGTACAGAGGTGTTGTAAATAACCTCCGTGTATTAATTTGTGCCTGAAAATAAAATGATATAAAAGCAGGGAAAAACAGTTCAATGAAGAATTCTGAGACGAAGGGGGGGGCAGGTCAGAGGAAGATTTAGGGGATCAGCACATGAATGGATGTGGCTCCTCTGGAAATGAGCCAGCAAGTATGCTTAACGACCGAGACATCTGCCTGAGAAACTGAATAAGGTCTGCAATGGTCACTCAGACATCTCTTCTGTTCTCCCTGAAAACCCACTCAGAAAAATCGGAATCACAAAAGAAGACCAATGAATATCAATACCCGGACAACTGGACAAAGGAAACCCTGCCTCAGGGAAACTAAAACATATAAAAACTGGACCTTTGGTGGTGAGATTTTGTGAACGAAGGGGAGGCAGGTGCGATAGAGGCCTGTCTCGCATTCACCCCGTTCGATTCCCGTGATCGAACTGGTCTTTATCGTGGCTGTGATTTTTTTTTCTGATTTGTTTCCGTACTTGCTGTCACGCAAAAATAAATTTGGTTTTTTAATTACAATTTGGCTCACCTCATTTATAACAAGAGGGACAGTCAGTTCCCTAGCCCTGCTGGCCACACTGTTTGTATGCTTGCAGGAGTACTGCATCCGGCTCTGGGACCTCCAACCTAAGAAGCATGTGGGTCTGTTGGAGTGAGTCTAGAGGAGGGCCACAATGAGGATCAGAGGGCTAGTGTCTGCTCATTGTAGTGGGGTTTGACTAGATGAGGTCCCTTCCAACCCAAGCCATTCTATGACTCTATAATAATTATGCAGTGCCAGTGGGGAAAAAAAGCAAGAGCATTATACATATGGCTATATAGATCTATCTGAGGAAATACTTGTTAAATCAGCCTTACAGATCATGTATTCTCTGTGTTGTCAGAATTCCTCTAACAGACGTGAGCTTTCCTTGTTTTGAAGTTGAAAAATAACCACACCGAGACATATAGTAGTGCCTTCTCTCCCTTGATGAATTTAAAGCACAGCATGAAATAAAAGACCTGACACCTATGCAAGTAGACTCTGACTCACTTGTCAAGTTTATTATATCTCAGCTTTTCTCCTGTCTCAGTCTGTGGTATGACTCTCTGTTGGGTATATGGGACTGCTAGCGTTGAAACACATAATCACAGAATGATTATATGCAGGTGCTTTATTGAAGAGCTCTGGGGGTCGGGGTACAGGATACAAACCCAAATCTGACTCCAATGTAATCACAAAATAGACACGGTTTTATACTCTCCCGTTACATAACTGTACATGTTAATCATTAAAATCATTAAATCCCTATTATTCCATTGATTCTACCCAAGCATAAACTTGTAACAATTGATTCATATTGAAGATGATAATCATAACCGGTTATCAAATAAACGTTACAATTAGCAATAATGTAATTTATCATATTGATGATTATCTAGGTACAGACCTACCTAACCTAATATCTAGCTTTATTTTTAGAGCCTACATGTTCAACTAAGAATCACGTTCATCCCCCCCACCTTCCCATTGCCTAAGCAAAGTTCTACTTGATTCGGTTAAAACAATAGCATGAAAATAACATCCTGGTTACAATGAAGCTGACATTCTGTTCTTAGGCCTTGCTGCCTCAGAAATCATTTTAACCCCATACTATCAGGACTACAGTAGCATATAGTTTGACAAAGCATTTCAGTGTTGTCTACCTAAAAATAGTGATTCAAACAAGTTAAATCCCACTGTGGCCTTGTCCTGGTTTAGGGCAAATTTGGTAGAAACACCGCCAAATAGGGTCCCTCTGGGAAGCAGACCCAAATGGCCCCTCCCCCCAGCCAGTCCGGGAAAAGAACTTCCTCAGAGAAAAGTGGAAAAAACTATTTATTCAACAAACGAAGTGCCCACAAGCTTAAAGAATAAATAATATGAAACAATAAAACCTTTCATTCTGGAGTGAGATGGCCAATTGAGAAAGTCCTTGCCATGGGTGTAGCTTGGCTCTCTCTCAGTCTCTAATCAGTCCCTCTGGAGGTCCAGGCCCTGGTGAGCCACAGGTGCGAGCCCTTGGTGCGCCTCTGGGTTTTTCAGTCCAGAGCAGATTTAAACAGTCCCAAGAAAAAGAAAAAAAAAAAACCAGTCCAGGAAGCTTCTCTGCCTCAGCTAGCTAAACTAACTAAAAGCAAAAAAAATATTTCTGTTCTGCTGATGTCCGTGCCTCAGCCAAACACACAGGAGAAGGAATGAAGAGGAGTGAATGCTGTTTTTCATAACAAACTGCACGCTTCTTTCCCTGCTTCACTCTCAAAACCAGTCTTAAAGGCACAGAACTCAATATACAGCACAAACAGAACAGACAATTGGGGATACAAGCATCGTAAAGTCATCCTCGGACAGGCCTGTTGCCTTTCTTAGAGGATGAAAAAAAATTCATGGCTTTCTTAGAGGATGGAAAAACATTCATGACTGTAGAACACATGACAAATCCTAAATCAAGACACCTGAAGTTTAGTTCTTAACTTTGCCCCTAAACTCCATAAAGATGGTCTTGAAATATGGCAGATAGAACTCCACAACCAATAATAGTTGTTAGAGAGGTATATATTGAATCGACGTTGAGATGCATGGGGAATAATTTCAATAAAGACATGCAAGAACACCAGAGAGCTTTCCCCCCTTATTATTCCATGAGGTCTTACATATGCATGACATTTCACAGTTCCCCCTCATACATATTCATTCCCTGATCCCGCCCATCCTTGCTTTGTATGGTAATTAACTCCACACCCTTCTGGGCATGCTCAGTTCGTTGTGGTGGTCTCTGGTGGTCTTCCAACGATGAAGGAACAAATTTTTCTTTGTGTGTCCCTTCACCTTTATCTCTCGTGTGTGCTTTGGCCCCTTTGGCACTTTTTTAAGGGAACACACCATCTTAGAGTCTGTGTTCTTTTCTTTATCTGCATTCTTAGTCCCGTTTAGGCTAGTTCTTCTCATATCACCAAAGGCTCCTGATGCTTGTAGTGCTTAAAAATATGCAAAAGGGTAACAGGCACAGCATTCAATATTCACTGAATGTCTTCTAAAATGCAATGTCATATATTCTAAAGCACTATTCTAACATATCGTGCATGTTCTTATATTAACTATAAAGGATCAGTTGGAATTTCCAAATCTCTGTCTCATGTCTGACTCAAACTCGGATGTTCTGGACAAGCCTTGATCTGGATTATTCAGTTGCAGTGAGCTAACAACTTTTTTTTTTTTTCTTGCTTCAGCTTCCCATCAAGGACTACTCTGCCAAGTGTGCCAGTAGAGAAGCTAATGTCAGTGATTTATGTGGTGTGGTCTTCATTAAAATTTAGAATGAGGCCACCAATCCTCTTCAAATAAACTACCAACCAGATGTTACAAAGTAATCACTTCAGGGATCAACCAACTTGATTAGATTATTAGCTTAGATTTTAGAAAGAAATTCTTTACTCAGAGGGTTGCAGGGCACTGGAACAGGTCGACCAGAGAAGTTTTGGATGTCCCATTCCTGGAAGTGTTCAGGCCGGGTTGGATAGGGCTTTGAGCCATCTCACCTAGTGGAAGGTGTCCCTGCCCATGGCAGGCGGTTGGAACTAGGTGACCTTTAAAGGTCCCTTACAACCCAAGCCATTCAATGATTCTATGATTTGAAAACAACAGAAAAGTTGAAAAGCTGATATTAGTCATTCGCCATTTGTGGAACTTCTTCAGATTTCTGAGCTGTGTTTAAAAAAAGGTAAAAAAAATAGGTGAGGGCTATTTTATGAAACTGAACACCTACCTACATCTGTATGGGCAAAAAGCTTTTGATATACATCATTATGTATTAGACAAACATTGGAGTGCTGTTGAAAAATTGCAGTTTTCTAGATTCCATCTATAGGTAGTTTGAGGGAACTGGTTTTAGTTTGTAACAGGGTTCCACATAAAATGAAATGCAGCACTGCAAAGGTGTTGTGGCACCACATGAAATAAATCTGAGCAATTCTCTCAGATGGTTTCCATGCTAGTTTAGTGCTGAAGTTGGCTATAAATCAGCTGGCTTCCATTAGACCTTAACCCCTCTAGGAACTTCAGCATTTGTGCACAGCACAAGCTGGTGAAATATTGTCTGCCTTCTCTATACAAAGCTTCATGTCAAGTGGGACTGAAACGCTTTTAAGTGCTGCTGCATGTCTGTGGAAATGTGTGCTTTTATGATTACTAAAACCTTTTTGTCAGTCCTAAATCCAGAAATGCTTACAGGGTAAAAGTTAAAATGCCATGGGGAGATGAAATAAATGACATTTTTATTACCCCTCAGAGACTGATTTAGTGACTGACACAACCTTTAAATCCTGGGAGAAGACAAGTGGCAAGGAATAGTCTTTTCCCTTTGACACCTCTGCTATGCTATCCCTGCCTCTGCATGACTGCTTATCTCATGTCAGTGGGTTAATTAGAAGACTTCAGGATGAAGTTGTGGAAAAGAATTTAAATTCCATCTGTATGGATTATGATCTGCTGGAGTTCATTAGCATGCAGACAGACTTTAAGTGTAATTAGTTTTGATGTGTACTGAGCATTGCAGTGGATTTCCTGGGAATTTAGTGAACATTTTTCTAATTAGAGATGACACAGCTCTCCGCAGCAGTTCTTATATGTATAGGATGAAACTATTTCACCAGGTGCAAATTCTGTGCCCTCCTGTAAAAGCTTGCTGTAGCTATGCAGGCAGGAAGTATCCTCCCTTTATGGGACAGCAAGAGTAGTTCTCTGCTCCTCAGCTCAGAGGCTATCTAAATTCTTTTGGGAGGCATCTGCTTCTTCCTAGGGTGAATGTCCTGGGTTATAGTCTATTCAATTTCATCTGCTGAAAAACAGTTGGGGGTGGGTGCCTTTTGATAATGGGCCAACGGTCAGTATCAGGTAGAGCATTGTTCTTATCTTTCTCCATAATGGGCCATTAACACTCTTCCCAAGCCCCTAGCGTACCTATTGTGTGATGCTCCACCCCGTGGGAGGAGCCAGCCATTCTCACCTGGATAAAGCTGGGACTTTAAACCAGCACAGTGTCTTGCTTCATCCGATTACGGGAGGAAGGCTGGACCCTTCTCACCACCTCAGGACCCCTTTCTTTTCTGCTACTGGATCATTTTCTGCCTCAGCGGAGCTGTACCTGCCATTCCAGGAGGACTCACTTTTGGACTGCTTTCCACACCCTGACTAACAAGGTTGTAGCTTTGACCCTGTCAGGGCTTTTCAAAATTGTTGTTTGTTGGTTTGCTGGTTTGGTGGGGTGGTTTTGTTTTCTTTTTTTTTCTTTTTTTTTTCTACCACATTTGTATTCTTATATTCTTAGTAAAAAGCTGTTATTCCTACTCCCAAATCTTTGCCTGAGAGCCGTTAATTGCAAAATTAGAACTTGGCGGGGGGTGAGGCGTTTACATCCTCTATTCTAAGGGGAACCCCAGTTTCCCTGGCAGATACCTGTCTTTCTAAACCAAGACAGTGAAGTAAGAGAGGATATGAGAAATGATAACTCAAACACTTGAAGATGCAAGTAGGTGCTTTCAGAACTAAATCTGTTTCTCTGTTTTTTCCATACTTAAGTTGATGCAGGGACAGTGCACAGGGTCAGGAAAAAAAAATTAAATCCAAGGTAGACTCTTGACTGGCTTCTGGAGTCTGCCCACTTTTATATAGATGGACAGCTTTTGCCTTCACATGTGCTGGTTCATTGATTTCTGGTTTCCAAGCCCTTTGACTTCTGATAGCAGGTATTTTTTTCTAGTAGTGTATCTGTGGATATGAACTACCACTATTTGTTGTTCATACATTTCTCTTTGATACTACAGTTTCCATCACTGAAAAATTTACTGGTTGCCAGACTGTAGAAAGATTCAACCATAAATAATTTCATATACTACAAAGTTCAGTGTCTATTCTGAAGTGCAAGGCTTGCTGCAAAAACCCTTAGTGCTTGTGAGCAGATCCATCATTCATTATTCATAGACTACTGAGCCAATGAAATTCTCTGAATTGAACTAGGAGGAAAGGCAGAAATTACAGATAAATTGAGAAACCATAATTTTGTATTAAATACATGTCAAAGAAAATCTGATTGAGGGAAGGAATGGATTCCTTGTGTGTGAAACCCCTATATAGGTTGTATTGTCTTATCTGACTGAACAGACATGGTAGATGAACTTAAAACTAAGTTGCATTTGTAGTAATGACCGCAAGACCAGACATTTTACCCAGAGCATTTTAATTGGCCACTTCAGCTGCCTTATTGATGAGAGCCCATTATTAAGCAGATTGTGGCAATTTCAAAACATTAACAGAGAATTTCCGAAACTATAAAAGTTTTGAGACTTTTCCCTCAGGAAGACTAAAAGTCTAAAAATGTATTCAGGTAGAGATGTCTGAGAACAAGAAAGACAGACTTCTTACATTTTTCTGAAATAATAATGTCAGTATTTATTCTTTGCTGCACATTTTGCATTTATGGACTTTTTCCTGATGCTGCTTGTCCTAGTTTAGGGCAAATTTGGGAGGAAACCTCTAAATGGGGTTCCTCTGGGGAGCAAACCCAAATGCCCCCTCCCCCCAGCCGGTCCAGGAAAAGAACTTCCTCAGAGAAAAGTGGAAAAAAATATTTATTAAAAAAACAAAATGCCCACAAGCTTAAAGAATGAATAATATGAAACAATAAAACCTCTCGTTCTCGAGTGAGATGGCAAATTGAGAAAGTTCCTGCATGGATGCAGCTCGACTCTTGCCATGGATGTAGCTTGGCTCTCTCAGTCTCTTATCAGTCCCTCCGGAGGCTCAGGCCCTGGTGGGCTGCAGGTGCGAGCTCTCAGTACTCCTCTGGGTCTTTCAGTCCAGAGCAGGTTTAAACAGTCCCAAGAAAAAGGAAAAAAACAGTCCAGAAAGCTTTTCTGTCTCAGGTAGCTAAAACTAAGAGCAAAGCAGATCTCTGTCCTGCAGTCTGTCCGAGCCTCAGCCAAACACACAGTCCAGAGAAGGAATGCGTAGGAGTCAGGCAGCTTTCTCAAAAACAAACTCAGCGCTTCTCCCCTGCTTCACTCTCAGAAGCAGTCTTAAGGGCATAGAACTCAATATACAGCACAAACAGAACAGACGATCGGGGATACAAGCATCAAAAAGTCACCCTAGGACAACCTTCCTTACTACCTCCCTTACCATTAATAAGCCACTGCTCACAAGAGCAGCCATTGGACTGGAACTTTTCAACACCTGACCCTCACTGGGAGAGACCCTCACCATCTGCATGGGTGCCTCAGGGGAAAACTGGGCCCCCACCTCCTCCTTCTCTCTGGAGGGAGCACCTCCTAGCTGCTGCTCCCATTGCTAGGACACCTCATGGGACATGTGAGAGCCTGAGGAAAATCAAAACACCACTCCCCTTCACCTTCGCTCTCTCCCAGGGGCTGCCATTACCCCTTGAGGAGGCTCAGATCTTTCTTTGTCCACCCTCTAAAGCTGATTGAGCCAACAGTGCCCCCTGGAACCGTGGGTGAGTCACTGCAGCCTCTCTGCCTCATCAGGAGCCAATAGTGCACCCTGAAGCCATGGGGGAGTCACTGCAGCCTTTCTGCCACAACACGAGCCATCAGCATCCCCTGCCAGTTGAGGTTGTAACTATGCCAAAGGGGAAAACTGCTTGATGTGCAGGAAAAAGCCTGTTATAGGGTTTTCTGGGTTTTTTTGTTGTTGCTGTTGTTGTTTGTCTATGTGTATATATATGTACCAGTAAAGAACTGTTATTCTTTTTCCCATATCTTTGCCAGAAAGCCCTGTAATTTCAAATCTATAATAATTTGGAGGGAGGGGGACATCTTTTCCATTCCAGGAAGGTTCCCACCTTCCTTGGCAGACACCTGTCTTTTAAACCAGGACACATGGAAAGTAAAGGTGACTTAGGGAGTCCTTCCATAAAAAAGAATCCATTATGCATAGTTTTTCAAACATTCACTATTTTCTAACACACAACATAGTGATGTGCCTAGCAGAACCAAAAGGGTTGTGTAGCTAAAGCACCCTGGCTTCAAAGATTCAGGGGTTTGTTTCTGTACAACCCTAAAAATTGTTAAATTATTTCTATTTTATGGGATTTAAGTTCTTTCATGCCTATCACATGTGTTCTAAAGATAATACTCGTTGTGAAAGTAGTTTTTCAGAGATCACAGTGTCTATGGAATTCTAATCTACAAAACCAATATGTGCAAATATTAAACAAGATTAAAGTATGCATTTCACGAAGTGTCCTGGGTTGTAGTATAGAATATGCAAAAGCATTCTATCACCACCTTCATGAGCCGTTTGTTGGAGCAGTGTTTCCCAGACCCCTCCCCCTGGACTATCTTCTGTTAATGGCCCATCAGGTGCCTTGCTGTATGACTCATAGATAACTGCCTCCGGGAGCAATCACTCGCTAATGGGCCATCAAGACTCTTCTGCATCACTCACCATCCCATTGTGAGATGCTCCGCCCAGGGGGGAGGAGCCAGGCATTCTCACCTGGATATAATCTGGGATTTGAGCAGCCCTTGGGGAACTGGATTCCCAGAGGACTGGAGCTACCAGACCTTTCTATGGGATCACTGCTTCAGGAAGACCACCTCATCTGGACTGCTTCCATCACCTGGATCAGGTTGTATTCTGACTCTGTCAGTGATCTTTTGTATTACTGGATTTATTTTTATTCTGCCTTGTTTTTCTTTCTTATTAAATTATATTTTTTCTGACTTGGAGCCTCTCACTTGGTTTGTTTTCAAACCACTACACGAAGCCACTCTAAACTGTGAATATTTTGGAAGAAGATTTGTTTATATGGTGCATTAATAAGTGCTACCTATTGTCTTGAAAATAAAGGAAAAGACTGCAATTTATATAAAAAGGTTTTAAGAGCAAAACAATTGGGAAAAAAGACATAAAGATGGATATGGAGATTTCCAAGTTGGTGAGTGCTGCAGTCTTCTAGCTTTCTGTGAAACCTTTCATTTCAAGGTTGGAAGGGTGATTCCTGAGGATGATGGTGCCTTGAGGTAAATGAATTGTTAGTGAAAGCCCATGTCAGACACTTGTGATGGATGTTGGTTTCTCAAAGCTATACTGACTACAGCCATGCTATTGAACAAGACAGTTCTCATGACTACGGACATTGCATGGCCCTCTGGTAAAGAGCCATCACTCTTCCCTCTCTGCCCACACATGAAATTGCCCTCTGTACTAGTTTGAAAGCAAACCAGTGGGATAGTCCAAGTCAGAACTACAATTTAATAGGAAAATTAAAATAAAGGCAATAATACAGAGACACTGGTTTAGACTGACAGAGTCAGAATACGACCTGACGCCCTGTTGGTCAGGATGGTGGTAGCAGTCCAATTAAATGGTGGCTACAGTCCTGTTGGAGTAATGGATGTGGTTTTGTCAAAGAAGTGATCCTGTAGAATGATCTGGTCTTTCTCTGGAGGTCCAGTGGTAGTTATTTAGCTCCTGTCCTCTGGGAATCCAGTGGTAGTGCCCTCCCAGTGTTCCAAGCCTCAGATAGTATATACAGGTAGGAATGTTCAGTTCCTCCCCCTTGGGCAGGGAATTTCAAAATGGGATGATGTAATTCTATGAGTTATGCTGGGAGACCTTGATGGCCCATTAACAGAGATGGCCCCCTCCAGGTGGCAGCTGTTTCCCCAGAGGGTGTTATCAGGGCTGAGTCAAGGAGAAGATAAAGAACACTGCCTACCTATATTAACAGTTTATGTAGATCACAATAGAATACATACTTTTGGCTATATCTTCCACTGTAACCTGAGACACCCTGCTTCCTAAAAACTCTGCTTTTTTTTTTTCCTTCTTATAATTACAGCAGATCATTTTTTGGAGTAGGGTTATAAAGCCTCACTCACCTCTTTGAAAAGTGTAATTCCATCTGTGCCAGGCCAGA
Organism: Cyanoderma ruficeps; assembly: GCA_008694505.1. Lineage (NCBI taxonomy): Eukaryota > Metazoa > Chordata > Aves > Passeriformes > Timaliidae > Cyanoderma > Cyanoderma ruficeps. The sequence continues at coordinate 392,330 of VZDJ01000115.1, forward strand.
TTTACATCCTTTGCTAGCCATGCTCTCAATGAATTTATAGTGCTGCCAAATAGTGCTAGACAAGGCTTATGGGATTTGAGCTTTATCCACCACATGTGGGTTGTGAATGACTCACATCACTGAAAGAAGTGGCAGAGTTCAGAAACAGCCTATGGATGCATTTGTCTTTGCTCAAGGCAGAAATAATCCAGTCTTTCCTAACATACCTCTCATATGCACCACCAGAACCTTATCTCCATTGGTTGTACACAGGGGTTTGGATTGGGCAGGGCCAGCTTGGTTGGTGGAACCTCTGGTGTTAACTAACTATGTAGCTTTTCCTAAATGCAGATCCCACTGCTTGGAAGGACCTACCCTCCCATTGCCTTCAGTGTTGTTTTAAGAGTCCATTGCTGGCTCAACTTTCCTGGTAGCTGGTGGTGAGGAATGTGATGCATCCACTCAATACCATGTTCTCAAGCCCAAGTGTTTATAAGGCTGTTCTTGAAATGACAAATGGACAGTAGCATGAAGCATGGGGTAAGTTTTCAGCCATTCAGTGGTTGCTTTGGCATCACTATCATGTGAGCACATATCGCTTGCCTTGGTGGATTTGAGGCAGTGTGATGTAATCAATCTGCCAGGTCTCCCCATACTTATATTTGGACCACTTCCCACCATACCACAGGGGCTTCACCTGCTTGGCCTGCCTGATTGCAGTGCACATCTCACAATAATGGATAACCTTGGAGACACTGTCCATGGTTAAATCCACCCCTCCATCTTGTGCCCACTTACAGGTGGCATTTCTGCCCTGATAGCCTGAGGCATCATGGGCTCATTGAGCTAGGAACAACTCTCCCTTGTATTGCCAATCCAAATCTATTTGACACCTCTGTTTTTGCAGCCTAATCTACCTGTTTGTTGTTGCAGTGCTCCTCATTAGCCTGACTCTTGGGCACATGGGCATCCACATGATGGACTTTCACAGGTAGCTTCTGTACTCAAGTGACAATGTCTTGCCATTCTTCAGCAGCCCAGATTGGCTTTCCCCTATGCTGCCGATTGGCCTTTTTCCACTTTTCCAGCCACCCCTCAGAGCATTGGCTACCATCCACGAATCAGTGTAAAGGCAGAGCTTTGGCCACTTCTCTCTTTCAGCAATGTCCAGGGCCAACTGGACAGCTTTGAGTTCAGCAAGTTGGCTTGATGCACCTTCTCCTTCAGTAGCTTCTGCAACTTGTCACGTGGGGCTCCATACAGCTGCTTTCCATTTTCTGTTCATCCCTATAATGCAACAGGAACTGTCAGTGAAAAGAGCATAGCATGTTTTTTCTTGGCAGTTGGTTGTAGAGTGGAGCTTTCTCAACACATGTCACCTGTTCCTGCTCCTCTTCGTCCGTCACACCAAAGTTCTCATCCTCAGGACAATTTGTAATTATTTCCAAGATGCCAGGGTGTTTCAATTTTCCAATACAGGTGCACTGTGTGATGAGGGCAATCCATTTACTCCATGTGGCGTCCTTTAAACATCCACTGCAGCACCAGTAGTCAGGGTGTCAGTATCCAGAACGAGTGTGCTTGAGATCACTCAAAAAATCACCAGCAAGTCTATGAGCAAAAGTCATATTTAATATTAAACTACAAAGCACAACAAATTCATTGGCAAGATTCTGCTTACAAAGGGCAACTAAGACACAATGGGGAAAGAAAGCAACAAAACCAAACAAAATCCAGGCAATTAAAGCAGAAATTAATTGAAACTACCTAGTTGAGAGTGTGTGTCTGTATGTAAAGACAGTGTAAACAAGGATGAAAAGGAATGCGGTCTAAAGCTTAACAACACTTAAACATAACAGTACTTTATCCTATACCTTAATTTATAGCTTAACCTTAGCAATCTAACAGAGAAATAACACTTAACAGCATTTATCCTGAACCAAACTTCCAGATTTCCTATAGCATATGTGCAAAGTGTATGCATACATAGTACAAGATAAGGTACCTGTGGAAAAATCTCCCTCAGAGGTCAGTGAAAATACTCACTTCTGATGTTTTTGCATCTCCCGACAGGTGAAGGATCGGGCCTCGAGGAGTGAGGGTATTGGCCCAGGACACATCATGGTTCGGCGATCCTCCAGGTATAGCAAACCTGAGGGTTTGCTGACTCTGAGAAGCGTCCCACTCAGAGGGAGATTGCTGGTCACAGGCCCACTGCAGTCCAGGAGAGCTCAACAGGCCCCATTTTGGACTGCTGTTTATAGGGTCGCAAAAGAGTGGTCTTTAGTCATAACCATGTTTCATCCTGGCCACAGTTTGGGTCAGCACTTTCTTTTAAAGTGTGAGAATAGGAATGTTATGCCATTCAGGCCAGAGAAATATTTTCCAAGTCTGGTCACGAGAAAAACAGAACCTTGTTAGGAGTTCCTTAGAGCGGACAGTGTTTTTGATAAACTCAGAAAGAGCTGAGACCAGGTGGCATTTTCAAGGATGAGGCCTAACAAGCATTTTCTCAGATCACACTGCAGCCTGGAAAGGAGTTAAGGGGGAATGCACCACCACAGCCAGGAGGAGTTGTGCTTCCATGCTGATCACCTCTGAGGCGGCTTGAACTCCTTCATAGGTGGCCAAGATTTCCTTCTCTGTTGGGGTGTAGTTGGCTTCAGACCCTCTGTAACTTTGGCTCCAGAATCCCAGTGGTTGGCCTTGAGTCTCACCAGGCATCTTCTGCCAAAGGCTCCAGGACAGACTGTTGGTCCCATCTTGACTGGGTCAAGGGCTACCTCATGAGCGATTTCCTTCTCAATGTGGGCAAAGGCTTGTTGTTGTTCAGGGCCCCAGTGGAAATGGTTCCTTTTGCCAGTAACCAGGTAGAGAGGGCTCACAATCTGGCTGTACTCGGCAATGTGCATTTTCCAAAAATCTATGGCGCCTAGGACAGCTTGTGTTTCATTTTTGTTGGTTGGTGGAGACATTGAGGTGATCTTATTGATTACCTCGGTGGGAATCTGATGCCATCCATTTTGCCACTTCACTCCCAGGAACTGGATCTCTCAGGCAGGTCCCTTGACTTTACTCTTTTTTGATGGTGAAGCCAGCTTCCAGGAGAATCTGGATGATCTTTCCTTTCTCAAATACTTAAATTGCCGTGTTCCCCCACACAACTATGTCATCAATGTACTGCAGATGTTCCAGAGCCTTACCCTTTTCCAGTGCAGTCTGGATCAGTCCATGGCAGATGGTGGCACTGTGCTTCCACCTCTGGGGCAATCGGTTTTAAGTGTACTGCATGCCCCTCCAGATGAAAACAATCTGAAGCCTGCACTCTGCTGCCAGAGGAATGGAAAAAAATGCATTAGCAATATCAATAGTGGTGTACCACTTCTCTCCCTTGGACTCCAGCTCATACTGGAGCTCTAGCATGTCTGGCACAGCAGTGCTCAGCGGTGGAGTCACTTCCTTCAAGCCACGATAGCCTGCAGTCAATTTCCATTCTCTGTCAGACTTGCATACAGGCCAAATGGGGCTGTTGAAGGGGAATGGACCTTGCTGACCACTGCTTGGCTCTCAAGTTCACATATCATCTTGTGGTTGAAGATCATGGCATCTTGATTCATCTGATACTGCCAGCAGTGCATCATCAAGCTGGCAATTGGGACATATTGCTCTTCTACCCTCAGGAGGCCAACTGGAAGGATTTTTTGATAGTGAAGGCAAGGTGTCCAATTCCCTAATTCCCTCTGCCTCCACAGCAGCTATTTCAAAAGCCCACCAGAGTCCTTCTGGGTCTTTGCAATAGCCTTTCTAGAGGAAGTCTATGCCCAGAATACACAGGGCCTCTGGGCTAATCACAGTGGGATGTTTCTGCCACTCCTTCCCACTCAGGCTCACTGTGGCTTCCAAGAGGGCCAACCTCTGCCTTCCTTTGTCACCCCAGCAACAGCAATGGATTGTGCCTCCACATGTCCTGATGGCATTAGGGTGCACTGCCACCATTATCAATGAAAGCTTCATATTTCTGTGGCTTTGATGTGCCAGGCCATAGGATCCACACGGTCCAAAAGATCTGATTTTCTTGTGCCTCTACCTGGCTAGAGGCAGGACCCTCTAGCCCTGGCTATCATTTTCTCCCTGGGCATACATTTCAGAGGTTCCTTCAAGGGGATTCCACATATCATCTTCTCTCCTGTTATACCTGACAGCTCAGTCATGGGAGGCTGAGGCTACCTTCACTTTAGTAGAACTCCCTCAGTGTTTTCCTCCTTGAGTTGACACACCCGTGCTGCCAGGACAGAAGTGGGTTTCCCATCCCACCTCCTCATGTCTTCCCCATGCTCGCACAGAAAGAACTATAGGTGAGTTAGTGGGGTGCTCCCCCTCTCCCTAGCTGGGGGATGTCATGCTCTGACTTTGGGGCCTGTGACTCACACTGCTGCCACAGTGTTCTTCCCCACCTCTTCCCTCACTTCCCTAATCTCCTCTTTAAACTCCTCTTTGAGGTCCTTAACCACAGCAGAGACATGGGCATGCATTAGACCATTGACCATACTCTCATAATACCTGAGCCTGTTGGCACCAGAACCCACTGTTTCTTGGTTGTCCTCGGCATTAGTCACTGCAATGATGGTGGTGTACTGGGATGGCCCTAGATTTGTCAGGTTCCACAACATTTGCCCTGTGCACCTGACCTTGTCAGGGTCATTATCATGCTGTCCATCCCTTCTGAAGAGCACCTCTAATACTGACACTTCTCTCAGCTGTTGGATCCCTTCCTCAAGGGTCTTCCAGTGCATCCTATGATCCATACCCTGCACTCTGTCTCTGTGAACAAACCTCTCTCTTACACTCATTAAAAGGCGGTCTCAGAGAGAAAGGGACCCTTTCTCCCTCACAAATACCTGATCCACACCCATGTCCTGGGTCAAGTATCCCAAATACCTTGTCTCACCACTATTCAGTTGAACGTCTATACCCGTAAGGTCCCAAATTCAAAGTAACTAGGTTAAGTAAGCCTCGTGCTCGTGTTGCACAATGTCTTTTTGCATATTACAGAGACTGTTGTACGACAGGGACTCAGTGATGATTTCAGGCTCCAGTTCCCCTGGTGGTTGTGAGGGCCCTGATTCCCCATCATCATTAACTGGGTGCACTGATTTGGTTTTATGCTTTCTCCACTGCACAGGGGAGACTGCTGCTGGCTGTGACTGCTCTTGCGGTTCAGCTGGGACCTGGGCGGTTGTAACATCTGTGGATTCCACTGCTGTACTATCCGACTCTCCCTCTTTGAGGCAGGGAAAGGGTTTCTCACCAGCTGGGAAAGTGCATTCCTTCAGCACCTGGCATATCTTCTCCTCCATTACCCCCATCTAATCTGGGTGGTTCATTTCCAAGGTGGGCTTTTAGGCAGGGCCAGACTGTTGGGCAGGGTCAGGCTGTGGAGCAGAGTCAGTCTGTTGGGCAGTGTCCGGGTCAGAGGCAACATCCTTAGTCTTTGGGGTAGATGTTAGAGTCATTACCAACAGCAATCTCACTTTACCTCTGTATGCTAAATAGAATAGGCCTATCAACAGTGCCAGCCACTGTACAATATTGTTATCATTTAGAGAAGATCTGAACCCTTCGAAAACTTGTGGGATAAGCCCAAAGAAATGGGTGGAGGGTTGGGAAAAACCTTCCCCCAGTGTTACTTCCTCACAATAAATACCATTTTTAATGTAACCCCATAAACATACACCTAGTGTGTGATAGTCATGTATCCATGTGCCCACTTTCCAGAGGAAGTTAAATATCCATGAATTCATCACCTTATTGACCCCTAGTGCAAACAGGATAACAGCCACAGTAGCCTTAGTCATAGAACCCATGTTTCGATAAGGAGCTGCAAATGGGAAAAATATAGCCACAACCATGTGCCACCTGAACCAGGGTAAGCTAGACCACATGGTGCCACCTAACAAGGTTTCTATTTTCAGCAAACAAAAAATTAATTTACCTAGGAACTGTTATTCCTTTTTCACCCTTTCCTCTTGATGCCCTCAGTCCCCATGTTGGGTGCCAAGATCTTAGTTTCAAAGACAGGTGTCTGACAAGAAAGGTGGGAACTTTTCTTGCAATTGAGAATATGACCCCCTTCCCTCTGAATTATTACAACTTTGAGATTAAGGGCTGTACTAGTTTGAAAGCAAACCAGTGGGAGATCCCAAGTCAGAACTACAATTTAATAGGAAAATTAAAATAAATGCAATAGTACAAAAACACTGACAGAGTCAGAATACAACCAGACACCCTGTCGGTCAGGGTGTTGGTAGAAGTCCAATTAAATGGTGGCTGCAGTCCTCTTGGAGTGATAGATGTGGTTCTGTTGAAGCAGTGATCCTGTACAAGGGTATAGTTTTCCTCTGAAGGTGCAGTGGTGGTGCAGAAGGATCTGGCCTTTCTCTGGGAATCCAGGGGAAAAAGGCTGACTACGGTGTTCCAAATCTCAGATTATATCCAGGTAGGAATGCTTGGTTCCTCCCCCTGGGTGGAGCATCTCACAGTGAGATGATGCAATTTTATTAGTCATGCAGTGAGACTCAATGGCCAATTAACAGAAGATGTCCCTCTGGAGGGAGGATGGGTCATGGAAGAGATAAAGAACACTGCCCCATCTGGTTTTAACAGATGGTAATAGAATACATACTTTTGGTTGCATCTTACATTGCAGCCTAAGACAGGAGTTTTCAGGCAAAGATATGGGAAAAAGAATAACAGTTCTTTATTAGTACGTATTTGTATAACAAGGTAAACAAATGACAATAGCAGCAATGACAAACAAACAAACAGAAAACCCAATAAACAGTCTCTTTCTTGCTCTTTAAGTAATTTCCCCTTTGGTGTAGTTATGGTCACAGCTGGCACGGGTGATGGCGGGCTCCCAGTGGGAAGGACAGGTGTGATGATTCCCCTGCAGCTGCAGGGAGTGCTCCAGTTTGAGCTCAAAGACCACGTGGTTAATGGCGGCTTGGCTGAGACAGGAAGTCACGGGTGTCAGCTGGTCAAGGTTGCTGAGCTACCATGCAGAGGTGGCCCATATGGGGGCACCCCACACGTCTGCTCCAGACCCTGCACCAAACAGCTGGGAAACAAAAAAAAGAATTAAATAGATTTGCAGTGCAGGAAAACCACAGCAGACAAGGATCTCGGAGTCCAACATACAGGAGTGGCCATGGCAACACGCTGCGGGCAGAGGGAGCTGATCCCAATGTTTCAGCACCACATGCGCTGGTTCTGAGCTCCAAGCAGCCAGGCAACAGGGAAGCAGGCAAACAGCTCCTTTGTCCTCAGAACCTGAAAACCAGACTGACCCAAAACCCTGCCCCAAAACTTCCACGGTAGCCCCCCCTCCTTTTGTTATCACTTGCAACCCACCCTCAGCCAGGGCCATTTCAATGGAATGTTGTGACACTCAGCTACATCTTTGTTTTCTTAAGTATTGGTAGTTATTGTTTCCTAGTAACATATGGGACAAAACTCCATGAGGGAAAGAAACAAAAGGAAAAATCCAGACCCCCAATGGCCCCCTTCAGATATTGAAAGGCTACAATAAGATCTCCTCAGAGCCTTCTCTTCTGGAGGCTGAACAAACCCAATTCTTTCAGCTTTTCCTAATAGGAGAGGTGTTCCATCCCTCTAATCATATTCATGGCCCTCCTCTGGACTCACTCTTACTGTAAACCATGAAATAAACTCTCCAACCAATTGGCTAGGTTAGAAAGCCAACATTAATTAGGCAGTGCTGAATGCGTGGGGATTGGTCCTCAAAGCATATATGCCAAGTAACCTAACAAACCAGGTTATATTCCTGAAACTAACACATATTCATCACATTTCCTGAATACATGCATATATGCTAATTATTTGTGTGGACTTATTTGGATATGATGTCAGATCTGATGAATCTTTTCTCCTTGAGACTATCTTAAATATGTGGTCAGGTCATAATGTACTTCTCTTATTCTTTTCTCTGACACACAATCTCATTCTCTAAACTAAGATATCAGCTACTACATATTAATCACTGATAGAAGTAAACAAGGAGGCATTAACTGGCACAAGACTAGTCGTAGAGATAGGGAGTTAACACAAAGCTGCAATAATCTCTGGCATTTGTACTAAGCACTGGATGGTACAAAACTAAGCATTAACCATGAATATAGGGAACACACACTTGTCTAAAGTTAAAGGAATTTTCCAATGTCTTCCCCCACTGCTGCATAGACTCCTTCAAGAAATATAATTTGTTCGGTAACAACTCCAACTCAAGGAACAACTTTCCTGTGCTGATGATACACAGAAGACTTTAGAACTCAAAGACAAAATGAGTTTTAAAGTAGGTATGTAGTTTATTCGGCAGCCGGGCGCATGGGGGATATTTCCTCCAAAGGTGTATGCGCCCACTTGCCCATTCACATCTTCTTTTAACCTCTAGAACGTTACATATGCATCAAGTTTTGCAATACACCTATACATATTCATTCCCTGACTCCACCCCTCCCTGCTTCATATGCTAATTGTCTTATCAGTCCTTACCAGTCCTGCGCCTGTGCAATTGTCTCTGGTGGTCATCTCGGGGGTCTCAGAGGTCCCAAAGGGGGAAGTAAAGTGGTCTTCCTCAGAGCTGACCTCATCCCGCTTCCTTGCACATGCTTACTGATCCTTTGGCCACAGTCCAAGCCATGAGGCCAGTTTCATCTGGTTCCAGGGGCCCCAGGACCCTCATTATATCAGCATCCTTGGCAGTTTTGCATACTTGTGTCCTATTCTTGGTAAGCATCCTTCCCCTTATCAGGCATCCTTGCATTCCTTCTTGTTGTTCTTGCACATATTCCTGTCCTTTTCCTTCTTAAGCAACTAATACAGTAAAAGACGCAGCAAATATTAAGCAATACACATCATCTAAATGCCTATTCCTATTCAATACCTTCTAATTTCTGTAATTAATATCGTCTAGTTTCTAACCCCATGTTTCACTGAGGACCCCAGAGCTGGATGCAGTACTCCAGGTGGGGTCTCATGAGAGCAAACTTGTTTTGGTAGGGAGAGTCCAAACAAATTAGCCCATTAAAAAAAGGAAAAATCCGTCATGCACTAATTTTATGTTTTGCATCAGTGCGATCAGTAGCTTCCCTGGCAAGTGGGCCACAAAGTTTAGTTAAAGTCATAGGCACAGTACTGATGCATAGTAGACTGAACATCACAGGCTGTCCTGTCTGTAATGTCGTTGTATATTATCTTTTCCCAGTAAGTGGAACACTAAACTCATTTTTTTACAAAGAATATTCTGCTTACAGGGCTTCCAACAGTCCTGTATTGATTATTTAATTGATGGAGCACTCTGGGAAGTCTCATATCTCATTGACCTTTGTGTGGTTTAAGACTCCTCTTCAATAAGCCATTAGCGCTTTCTACCATCCCATTTGATTGAGGGTAGTATGGGGCATGGAATACCCATTTAATTTTCTTTTGTTTTGCCCAATCTTTCATTTCCTTACACAAAGAATGTGAGCCATTATCACTTTGGATAACATCAGGAGTAATTAATCAGTGAATGAAAATTATAGCCTTTGCACTATGTTTCACTGATTTTCTTTCTGAGTCACCATAAGCAAGCCACTACTTCCACTCCTTTGAGGATGTATTGATATCCCATAGAGGATTTAATAATCAATTTGCCATGTAGAGCATAACATTTCCCCTTCGTTGGTATGTAGAGGTGGTGCTTTAGCAGGGTGATCTGCTCTTAATTTCAATTATGCTGGGGACATTCAGTAAGAATAGTTTCACCAGTTCTTTCTGTTTACATTTCTTTTTATATTTCTATATTTTGTTTCTATTTCTTTACTCTGTGGAGAACAATAAAGTGCTTCTTTATGTGTGTGGCCTAGGTTTTGATGTAACCCTTTTCCCAATCAATACCACTCTGAATTTAAGATGATTTTTCTAGTTTTAGTTAGCTCATCTGCCTTTTGATTCCACTTTGTAGCTGGTTGATTATCCTTTGCATTAGCTTTTGCCCATCCCATCTTGAAAGGTGTTTTCCTGGCTTTAAATAGCAATGATTGCCAACCTTTGCTTCTCCAAACTAGGGATCTCTTCACTTCCCAATTCAAGGTTTCCCATTGTTACTGAATTTTTGGAACTCTCTTAACACGGACAAAGAGTCAGGTTTAGAAAGGAGACATTGTTTATTATGCACAGGGTGTAAAGTGGAAGTTTTCCAGAATTCAAACAAGCAGGGAGAGAATTAATTCATTGAAATCTACATAAACCTGCCTATCTAACAGTCACCACCTACTAGTGCATAATTGTTTAGCTTGCGCAACCTTATGTAATACATGTTACTGTACCTGCGCAGACCTCTTTGGGGGTCTCTGGTAGTCATTTGGGGAGGTTCCTCCCACTCAGTTTTAAGCAAAGTTCAGTTCAGGATGCGTAGAATGCCAGGTTGAGTGTCAGTTCTGGTTTGCTGTCATCAGAATCACCCCAGATATCTCCATCCCAATCTTCAGGGGACACCACTAGTTTCCTAATCTGTAGGATCTTAGGGGAATGGGTAACCTGTAAAAGCATAATTTTGACCTGTTCTCATGACTTTTGTGGGTTTTGTTTTTAACTTTTCTTCCTGCAATTATTTTTGCAGCTTTTTGATTTCTAAAGACAGCAATAACTCAGTTGCCTTCCTACCCTCTATTTCTTTCTCTACATCCTGTTCTCTCTTTAGTCTATTCTCCCTTTCTTTTGATGCAGCCCAGGATACAGTTGGATTTCTGGATTCTGAGTGTACACTGCCAACTTGCTTTGGGCTTCACGTCCATCAATACCCCCAAGTCTTTCTCCTCAATCTATTCTCCACCCAGGTTGTATTTGCACTTGGGATTGCCCTGACTCTGGTGTGGAACCTTGCACTTGGCCTTATTGAACCTCATGGGGTTTGCACGGGCCCACCTCTCAAGCCTGTTGAGGTCCTTTTGGATGGCATCCCTTTCCCCCAGCATGTCAACTGCACGACACATCTTGGTGTCATCTGCAAACTTGCTGAGGGTGCATTTGATCACACTGTCACCAACAAAGATGTTAAGCAGCATCAGTCCCAATACTGACCCCACAGGGATGCTACTCGTCTCTGGTCTCCACTTGGATGTTGAGCCATTGATTGCAACTCTGAGTGTGACCATTCAGCCAATTCCTTATCTGCCAAATGATCCATCTGTCAAGTCCATGTTCCTCCAGTTGTAGTGGTTTTGGTTCAGCACACCAGTTTAGAGACAAGGAAGTCATGCAGGACAGTGTCAAATGCACCACTTATATCCCCTTGTTCCAGCACCAATCCTGTGAGCAGTTGCATGGGGCACTTCAGTCCAACCAGTAGGTGCATCCTGTGGCCCAACTCTGCTGCTCAAACGTGGCACCTGAGCTTGGGCCCCATGAGTGTTCCCATTCCAGGATGACTACAAGCAATGCTTTGGGTCTTCCTTACCTCATCGCCAAGGGAAACTCCATTCTCTTTCAGGGAGTCCTCCTGTCTCTGGTATCCCTGCTTCCAGCCAGTTTAACCCCTTCTGAAGTTGGGCCTTCTTGCCCGCCATTCTTGCCAGATCATTTCTTGGTCATAAACTACCACTGCCAAGCAGATACAATTTGAATTTCCCTTCCAAGGGGGAGGGTCTGTTTTCATCCAAAATATGAACAATAAGTGATACTACTGAAATTGGGCAATCGCTTAAGCATCCAGGGACTGAAGTGATTTCAGAAAGCACAAAGTGTCCCTAATCCCAAGTGAAACACAGCAGACATGAATACCATTAATTTTGAGAGACAAAACTTAAAATGTACCAATATTTTTCTACAAACCAAGGGCAGTTAATAATTCTACACTGAACTTTTGCAACAAAGTCCAAATACTCACATCATAGTGCCTAACTCTTAATAAGCAGCAAAGAATTTCTAGAACAAACATTAAATAAACTCTATATTTTGCAAGTGAGCATCCCCAATCAAAAATTGGGCTTTTAACCAGGATGTCCACCAGGGTCTTTCAGCTGTCATCTGTGGGCTACTCCTGGGAAAACTGAATAAGAAAAGCAGGTTGGCTCTGCACAGAGTGGCCTGAAAGCCCATTTCCAGAGCTGTGATAACTGAAATGCTGCTTTTCTAGCTTTGTTATTGGGCTTGCATCCAATGTTTACATTGCATTACCAATATCTGCTCTATATTGTTTCTTTCACAGTGTTTCAGATAGCATACATTTTTATTTTATAGCTCTTCTGCTTGTATTTAACTTATGACCTTTATTGAAAATTAACCCATTTGCTTGCAGACTATAGCAGACTTTCTCAGAGTGCGAGGGCATGATTTATATTTGGATTGAGATTTGAGCTACCCCAGTCTGGGCCCCAGATTCAGGCCTGTGAAGCCTGTGGCGCAGTTAGAAATTATGTTAAGGTATTAGCATAGGACAGTGTTTTTTCTAGGTATTAATAGGTATAGTTTGTAGTGTGAACACTTTAGCCACCTTAAGAATGAGATAAACAATGTCTGTTTCCATTTTTCCTTATGGTGTATACCAATGAGAAAATACCTGTAATTGTAAACTATATTGAAGTGTATATAACCTTCCATTTTAGGCAGAATAAGGAGAGAATGTATGATTAACCATATTGGCTGGATCTGCGTTGGTCTGTCCAGCTTCCCATGTCTTTAAGGGGTTCTCTGCTTCAGCAGACTCAAGCAAAATGGTTAAATCACAGGGGCTTGGCATCTGTGAAATGCTTTTCAATCTACTTCAGTGGTATCAGGAAAGCAGTGATGGAAAACCATAAACTGCCAGAGATTAGAATTAGAAGTTTTTTCTGCAGGATTCCAACTTTCCTTAGGAAGACCAAGCACATTTCGAGCCCTCCCCAAAATAAAAACAAAGGCCTGTCATGAAATGGACATTTTGATGCTTCTCTAATGCATTTCATTATTGACTTTTCAGTCTTTACAAAGCATTTCTATCCTTTTCTTCATACCTTTACTGCTCATGCAACTCACAGTCCTCCTTAATGGATCCTAGGTGCTTGCACAAAGTGTTTCAGAAGCCAAAAGGGGACTGGGTGAATTCCAGAACTCAGCAAAGTTTGGCAGTGGGAACCCGACAGCAGTGCTGGGACATCGCACATTACAAAACAGAGACAAAAAACCATTTTACTTTTATTTCAACTGTCCACTAAAGCCTAACCACTCATGTCCTTATGATGTCTGCATTGTTTCCTAGCAACTTAAAGGATTCTCTCAATTTAAGAAATGCATATTCAGCATGCATCTTGTGTTCAGAGCAGAGCAGGGTGAGCTCTGCACCAGTGCGTCTGACAAGGTGTCAGGGTCCGCAAGCATGCGGAGGACCTGATGGTCCATTTTAAGGATCTCAGAGCACAAAAGACACAGTGGGGGACAACTCAGTTTACTTAATCAAAAATGCACTTTATTTAGTGCCCACAAATGCGATAGTGGGGAGAGAAATAAAGAAGAGTAAGAAAAATAGAAAAGAGGGGAAAGGGATTATAGCTACCAATGTGGAGGGACGAGTCCTCGAGGCGTAGAGATGCCCATAGACGCGAAATTCTCCAGTGGGGTGATCACAAAGTGAGCGGGGGGGTCTCCAGGGTTTTTATAGGTTTGTCACAGCGGGAACCAAGGCGAGGGGCACAAAGCCAAAGCGGGAACCACCTGTGTCGGGGTTGGGTGCTCAGGAACAAGGTGCAAACTGTACCTCCAGTACGGACAGGCCAGTTCGAACATGCAGGCTCGGCTCAGTCCACTGTGACCAGTTCCATTGTTCTTGCACTCCGTTCCCATGGGAATGCATACCAGTCCTCCGAGACTTGGTAAATCTTTTGCCTCAAACCAGGCCAGGGGCTCCCTTCATAGTCTGGGGTCTCAGTCCTCAATCTTGGAGACAGTCGTGAGGCATTTCACGTCCTTGGACAGCCTCTGACACAAGGGGAAGGGTTTTGTATGCTTTCCAGAAGGAGGATGGGACAGGTCTGAGGCTGCTTGTCTATATATTCTGTTGCTGCAGATATGCCCACAACAAAAGTCTCTTCACACCCAGACTTGGAGCTAAGCAAGCCCTACCTGAAAGCACCTTTTAGGAGACTAGGAATTTACCCAGGAGTTTAGGTGGAAGTCGAGACTGCATTGAGTAATCTGTAGAGGGCAACCACAGGTAAAGCCAATTTTCTGCCTGCTGTCCCCCACCCCACTGGTAATGCTCTGGAAGTATGCAGTGGCAAGTGCATGTGTAGTTGCTTGCATTGGGGACCTTTGCTGGATATCTTTGCTTCTCTGGGTGCGGCAGAATGGAAAACCCATGGCAGCTTCACTGAAATGGCCACAGTCTTCAAAGTGGCAAAGGGCTGAGACACAAAAAAAAGAACAATGAGGTCAGTGGAACAGGCTTATTTACCTGGCTACTGAGCTCTGGTGCTTATGCTCTCCTGCTAGCTATTGACAACTCATGCAAGATCTAACAGCCTTGGCACCAGTCAGAAAAACAACAGCATCTTTACTGAACCTGAAGGCTTGGAGTTGGAGGGCTTTGAGATTCTGGGATAGGTATGTTTGGAACATGATTTTCAAAACATAACC
>VZDJ01000115.1:449850-466463 GCA_008694505.1 Cyanoderma ruficeps
TGAAAGGCTCTGAAAGGCTCCTTGCCCCCACCCCTCGGTCTTATTCGGGGTGGGCTTAGCTCGGAGCAGCTGCAGCCTGCAGGCCCCCCCCATCTTGCTGGGAAAGGGCCCAGGCTCACGGCCAGGCCTCGGGCCAGCTCCCCCCCCCATAGAGGGAGCGGCAGGCTGTTTTCCAGCTGCTAAAACTGATCGAGGTCGGGGTCGGGATGGGGGTACATCATCCCCTCTCCCAGCTGCGAGTCACCTGGCCTGGCAGGCTTTCTGTGAAAGCCCAGGGGCCCGGGCAGGCCGGGGCCTTCCCGGGCCCCTCCGAGGGACAGAGCCAAGGCTGTCTTACCTCTTTGGAAAGCGGAAGCAAAAAGGGAGGGATCTCAGGCTTCTTCTAACTTTCAAGGCTCTGTGTGTGTCCCAGAGGTGCATCTCTGCATGCAATTGGCTATCCTGGCTGTCAGTTCAAAAGGAAATCACCAACTGCATTTCAGCTTCTCCCAAACCAACACAGGAAGCAAAGAAAGAAGCTCCACCAAAGGAAGTTAAAAAAGAAGATAAAAAAGAAGAGAAAGAAATTAAGAAGGAAGAAAAGGGAATAAAAAAAGACATCAAGAAGGTTCCTAAAGAAACAAAGACATCTGCTGCTTCAACTGAAGTCAAAAAGCTAGCAGCAAAGCCTAAACCACAAAAGAAGGAGGAACCTACTAAAAAAGAAGCTATATCTGCTGAAAAGCCAAAGGAAAAAGTAAAAATTAAGACTGTCAAGAAAGAGATTAAAGTCAGTGGAGCTCAAGCGACCCTTGCAACAGTTCGAGCCACTACTAGAACTGTAGCAGCTGCAGAAATTGCAGCTAGTGGAAAAGAACTTCAAGTTGAGAGATCTGTTATGTCTTCACCAGAGGATTTAACAAAGGATTTTGAGGAATTAAAAGCTGAAGAAAATGAAACAATAAAAGAAACAAAACTTCAAGTTGCACTCATAGAGGATGAACTGAGACTTACTGGCACAGAACAAAAAGAGACCTTTGAAGTCCAAAAAGAAAAATTAGATCATGAAGGACCTGCTGAGTCCTCTGATGAAGGCATAACTACCACAGAGGCAGATGGTGAGTGTGAACAGACACCTGAAGAATTAGAATCTGCAGAAAAGCAAAGGGTTGATGACCATGAAAAGTTTGAAGATGAGAGAACTGTCTTGGAAGAATCATATGAAGAAGGAAATTATGAGGAAAAGGCAGAGACAGAGGAAGCTGAAGAGCAAGGTGAAGATGAGGAGGTAAAGACACAACTGGTCACTACAAAACCATATATGAAGAAATCAAGAAAAATGCAAGAGAGTTGAGAAGAAATATTGGCTGATATTAAAGCCGAAAAATATATTGAAAAGGCGGATGATGAGGCATCAGATGAACAGGCTGAGGAAGACAGGGAAGAAGCAGTAGAAAAGGCAGAAACTGAAGAGACTGAAGAAGACAAGGAAGACAAAGCAAAAGACATTAGAGATGAAGAGGACACTGAAAAAATAGAAGCTGAAGAAGATTGTGTGATGGCTGTAGTAGACAAAGCTGCCAAAGCTAGTGAAGTTGAAGATAAATATGGCCTATTTATACTTATACCAACAAAACACTCAGAGCCTCAGTCTCCAGCCGTTGAACTGGCTTCTTCTATCCATGATGAAACATTACCTGGTGTCTCAGAAGGTGAAGCCACTGTTTCTGATGAAGAAGATAGAGAAAATCCACCTGAGGAATTCACTGTTACTTCAGGTTATACACAGTCTACCAGCGAAATATCCAGTGAACCAACTCCAATGGATGAAATGTCTACATCCCATGATGTCATAAGTGATGAAACTAACAATGAGGAAAGTGAGTCACCTTCTCAAGAGTATATGTACATTACCAAGTATGAGACATCATTGTACTCTCAAGAATTTGCTAGACTTAAACTTTCTCCACTTCCAGATGCTTTTAATGGATTATCAGAGGGATCCAAAACAGAGGCCACAGAAGGTAAAGACTATAATGCCTCAGCCTCTACCATCTCACCACCTTCTTCATTAGAGGAAGACAAATTCTGTAAATCTTCATTCCAAGATGTATATTGTCAAAAAGGAAGTGTAATCCAAGACACTGACAAATTAGAAATCAAAGAACCCTATCCAGAAGATGGTGGAAAACATAGTCCAGCCAAGAGCCCAGCTAAGAGTTTGTCCCCTCCATCACCTGTTGCCAAAACACCAGTGAGTGAACGCAGTGTAAACTTTTCACTTACTCCCAATGAGATCAAAGTCTTGGCTGAGCCTGTCCCCATTGCTACATTGCCTGATGTACATCAAGAAGTTGCCAAAGACCACCGTGCAAGCCCTGAAGATAAAACATTAGAAGTAGCATCCCTCTCAGAGTGTGCTGCTGGTAGTGCTGGCCACACGCCTTATTATCAATCTCCCACTGATGAAAAATCCATTCAGCTTCCCTCTGAAACCAGTGAAAAGTCGACAGAAGTTCCTGTTATCTTTGAACTCAGTGAAGACAAAGATGAGTCTGCCAAACCCAGAATTAGCCCTATGGATGAACCTGTGCCAGATTCAGAATCTCCTATTGAAAAGGTTATCTTGCCTCTACAGAGTCCACCACTGATAGATTCAGAGATCACTTATGATACATTTTTGAGTGCTGATGTAAAGTCTCCCACCAGAGATTATAGAAATCCTTCTGAGGGAAAACTCAAAAAAAAATCACCTCTTCAGACAAACCCAGCTTCTGAAGCCAGCTCTGTGAGCCTTTTCCACGAAAAACAAAGTGAAAAAAGTATAGAGTTTATGGTAATTAAGGAAAGTTTCAGCCTAGAAAGGAAAATGGAGAATACAAAACCCAGCAGCTCTCAGTCTTCACTGGCCTTGGATGAGCGGAAGTTAGTAGGTGATCTCTCATTAACTCAAATAGATATCGGTCAGCTTGGTTCCTTAAAAGAAGACACCAAAATGTCAATTTCGGAAGGCACTGTTTCTGACACATCTGCAACTCCAGTTGATGAAGTAGTAGCAGAAGATACTTATTCCCATATAGAAGGAGTAGCTTCTGTCTCTACAGCATCTGTTGCTACTAGTTCATTTCCAGAACCAACTACTGATGATGTATCTCCTCCTTTACATGCCAAGATTGGATCCCCTCACTCTACTGAAGTCAATGATTCCCTTTCAATGTCAGTTGTACAAACACCAACGTTTCAGGAAACAGACATGTCTCCATCTAAAGAAGAATGCCCAAGACTCATGTCAATTTCTTCATCGGATTTCTCACCTAAAACTACAAAATCAAGAACCCCAGTGCACAATCACAGATCTCCTGAGCAGTCAACTATGTCAGTAGAATTTGGTCATGAGTCCCCTGAGCAGTCTTTAACAGTGGACTTCAGTAGGCAATCTCCAGATTATCTTACTGTAGGCACGAGTATATACCATATATCTGAAAATGGACTGAAAGAAGTAGATTGTAGCCCTTCAGATATACAGGAGCCTATTTTTGCATGGAAAACTTCCCCTGTGGAACAGTCATCTTGCTTTCAGGAGAAGGATATTTCAGAAATTATTTCAGTTTCTCAAATTGAAGCTTCATCCTCGACTTCATCAGCTCATACACATTCCCAGTTAACTTCACCACTGCCAGAAGAAACCTTTTCAGGTGCTGTTCCACCCAGACATATGTCACTACATTCTTCTTTTACTTCAGAAAATATGCAGAGCCTAGGAGAAAAGCTTTCACCAATGTCTGACCTTTCTCCATTAACTCCAAGGGAATCTTCTCTGTACTCTCCTAGTTTTCCAGATTCACCTCCTACAGTCACAGAAGCCATGTCAGCTACTCACACATCTTCATTACCTTTGCAAGTGTCCTCTGTCAAAGCATTTGCTTACCAAGAACCCCTAACAAAGCACAGTCCAGAACCTTTAATCAGCTCAGAAAAAGAAGATTTAGAGAAAAGCAGCATATCACCAGAAGAACCTAGTTATTCTTACAAGGCCCTAGAGAAAACTGTTAGGTCACCAGAGGATATTAGCTACTCCTATGAGGCAGTTTCATCATCTAGATCACCTCAGTCCACAGATTATTCCTATGAGATGACACAGAAAACCATGGGGTCACCAGGAGTCAAAGATTATTCCTATAAGTTAATTGGGAAAACTACCAGATTACCTGATGCAATGGATTACTCCTATGAGACAACAGAGAAAGCCACCAACTCACCTGAAGCCACAGATTTCTCATTTGAGACAACTGGGAAAACCACCAGGTCATCCAAAGTTACTACCTATTCCTATGAAACAAGTGCATATTTTACTCCAAAAAATCTTTAGCAGAATCCCATCAAGATGTTGCCTTATGCCTTGTGTCCTCCTGTGAATATAAACATCCTAAAACTGAACTTTCACCGTCATTTATCAACCCAAATCCCCTTGAGTGGTTTGCAAGTGAAGAACAGTCTCAATATCAAAATAAACCATTAATTCAATCTATGAGAGATCAGCCACCTTCTGGAGGAAAGCAGCAAGGGCTGTGATGAAACCCCTCCCACATCCATGAGTGAGTCTGTCCCATCTCAGACTGATTCAGATGTTCCCCCTGAGACTGAGGAATGCCCTTCCATCACTGCAGATGCTAGCATTGATTCCGAAGATGAGTCAGAAACCATTCCAACAGACAAGACAATTACATACAAACAAATTGACCCACCACCTGCCCCAATGCAGGATCACAGCCCTTCCCCTAGGCACCCTGATGTCTCCATGGTTGACACAGAGATTTTGCCCACTGATCAGAATTTGGGTAAACCTTTGAAGAAGGACCTCAAAGAAATAACAAAGACAAAAAAGCAGGGTACTAAGACCAAGTTATCTTCTCCTTTTAAGAAAAGTGATGGTAAATCAAAACAAGTGGCTTCACCAAAACCAGATGTAAAGGAATCTTTAGACAAAAATTCCAAAACACTTTCTCAAAAAAAGGAATCTGTGGAGAAAGCAACCAAAAATATCTCTAATCCAGAAGTAAAGTCTGAAGTGGAAGAGAAAGATAAGGACACCAAGAATGCAGCAAATACAACAGCATACAAGTCAGCAAAGACTGCAACCACAGGTAAAGACAGGAGTTCCCTAATGTTAAGATTTTCTTTGTTGTTGCAGTAAAGTTAGGTTGCTTTTTCATCAGCTGACAATGTGGTTTGTAGCAAACCCCCAAGGAAAGTTCATGTTTTAAATATAAATCTGGTGTATTATAGCTACATTTAAATGAATGAAATTCACTGAATTAAGTTTTGCAGTCTGATAAATTTGATGTGTCAGTTTGCTCAGATGCAAAGAATTAGAGAGGGTACATCAAATATAAAAAACTTAATACTGTCTGAATTGTTAACCAACTATTAGAATTAAAAGTGCCACTTCTGTAGGTGAAGTAAAATCAGTAGTGAAGTAAATTATTTTTAGTAAGAATCATATAGGCATAATGCTCTTAACATAAAGTAGTGCAATTCAATATTGTGAGAGGCATAGGTGCAATCAGACATTGAATGCTTTTATTACTTTGCTTGATTAATTTTTAAAATAGTATTTTTAAAAATTATACAGAAGTAAGAGCACTTTCAGTGAGCTGAGCATGTACATCACATAATCCAGTTGTGGTTGGTTGACCTTGGCTGGACACCTGGTGGCCACCAAGTAGCTCTACCACTCCCCTTCCCAGCTGGACAGGGGAGAGAAAATCAGATGGAAAACAATTTGTAGGTTGAGATAAGGCAGTTTAGTAAAGTGAACGTGAAAGTTTGCGTATGCACAAGCAAAGAAAAAACGAGTTTATTTTCTATTTCCCATCAGCAAGCGAGGTTCAGTCACTTTCTGGGAGGCAGGGCTCCAACTCATGCAGCGGTTGCTCTGGAAGGCAAACATTTTAAAATAACCAATGCCCCCCCCTTCTTCCTCTCTCCCTTAGCTTTTTATCTGAGCTGTTGTCATATGGTATGGAATATCCCTTTGGTCAGTTTGGGTCAGCTGTCCTAGTTGTGTCCCCTCCCAGGATGTTGCCCACTTCCAGCCCCTTGATGGGGGGGAGGGAATGTTAGACAGCGCTGACGTTGTGCCAGCACTGCTCAGCAGTAGCCAAAATACTGGCATATTGTCAACACCTTTCCAGCTACAAATGCAAAGCACAACACTGTGAGGGCTGCTATGGGGAAATGAACTCCAGCTCAGCCAGAACCAGTATACAGTTAAAGTTTTATGCCATCAGTGATGACTAAACATCCAGAAAACCAATGTAATTTTGAATGACTGTTGTGTATTCCAAGTAGTAATAAAATATGAATTAGATTACCAAAGGAGACATTGTGCTAATATTCTGTTTCTGGCACATCTTGTTAGAGAGTGTTTTGGGGATATTTGGATTTTGCTGTTTTCAGGACTGATGTTTGATTGAAAACTTTTTACATGGAGCAAGTGCAGAATTCAGTACAAGCAAACCAGCATTCAGCTCTCTGTAGCTTCATCATTTGAAATGGTCCACTATTCCTTTCATACACAATTATTTGCATGTCGCTCCTAGTAGATGTTTTTCAAAGCCGCAGTGCAGTTCCTCATGCTGTACATTTCTCCAGCACTTCAGTTTTATATTAAATTCTTCTTCCTTGAGGCATACTTCTAAGGTATATTCTAGTACTGAAGGCAAGGGTCTATTTGATAATGACATTTAAGTGTAATGTCTAATAAATTATGCAATGTTAGCATATATGATTCAGAAAGATGTATCACATATTTTTTATTATAAAATGATAAAAGTTTTTTTAATATACCCAATAGTTAAAAACTGTCTAATTCAGGAAATCTTATCATGATGTTTATTTGACATATTGCCCTGTGATGAATAGCTGGTCCTGCTAGACAATTGTATTGGACTTGCCTGTATTTTCAATATGTAATCCTAAATAGAGTGTATTGTTCAGATAATTTAGTTTACCAAATGTGATGAGTTGACACTGGCTAAATGCCAGTGCACCCACAAAGATTATTCATTTTCTTCTGCTATAGTTAAGCAGAGGAGGGGGAAAGAAAATTCATGATGTGAGATAAAGATTAGAAGAAAAACACTTTAAGGGCAAAACAGGCTTAAAACTTTAAGAGGTATAAAGAAAAATTTATTAACAGAATTAAAAGAAGATAATGAGAATTAAAAATAAACGGTTAAAACACCTTTTTCCTTCCCCCAGCCCTTCTTTCTCCCTGACAGCACAGGGAGACAAAACATGGGATTTTTAGTTAGTTACTTCTAAAAATTTTTCATCAGTTTACTTAAGGAGAGGAGTCTCTTGTTATGCCATGGGGTCTTTCCTATGGGAAACAGTTCTCTGTGACCTTTTCCAGTGTGTTTTTAGTTTTCAGGGCTAACAGTCAACCCGGAACCTGCTTGCAATGTGAAGTCCCTCCCATAGCTTGCAGTCTTCCCATGACTGCTTTTCATGGGCCATTTAGCTTATGGGGTGCAGTTTTAAAGGATGAGCTGTTGTAGTATAAAACCAAGGATCTTCTTCTATTTCTGAAAGCAAGGGTTTTCTTTCTCTCTGTTCAAGCCTCTCACTTGATCACAGCTTTTCAGTATCTGCATGCTCATGCATGATTGCCTTTTTCTCATGGGCTGCGGGTGAATGCTGCATCCCTCCCTTGCACTTCATGAATTACAGAGAAACAGTCTGTTGTATTACAATCCTCACCACGGCTTGCAGAAGAATCTCAGCTCTGACGCTCGGAGCACTTCCTTCTCCCCCTCCCTCTTTTGCACTGACCTTAGTGTCGCCATATTGTTCTCCTCACATGTCTTCACTTTTTCTCTGACTTGGGAGGCAATCAGTGTTCGTAGGTTCATTTGTTCTCAAGTTCTATCAATTGAAACAGTTTTTATAGAGCTCTGCAGTGCTGAAAAGTTAATCTTGTCCCGGCTCTGCAATGGGGAATTGCTCACCGTGCTTCTCTCTCTATTGGTCATGTGGTCTCTGCTGGCGCTTCACAAGCCATGCCAGCTGCCAGCTCGACTCTGCACCTTTTCTTCATGCGGAACATCGAAAAAAGAAAAGCTGCTGCTGCTGCTTTTGTCTTTCTGTCCGCAGCATTGCTGGTTAAAAGTGGCTAGGTAAATAAAGCCCATTGCAGCCTTGCTGAGACAACCGTGGCTGTCCCGGCTGCATGGTTGCTTGCAGTGCCAGCATGGTCCCCAGCAGCATGGCCCAGAGGCCATGCTGGGACAGTGTCTAGCAGCCCACTCTGGGAAGGGGCCCCAGCCTGCGCCCCCCCCGTCTTTTGAGAGCAGGGAGAAAGAGAGCTTTTTCATTCTTAAATATGTTATCATAGAGGTGTTATCAGTTTTTTTCTAATTGACTTAGCAGTGTACTAATTGTCAGAGCTAGCCAGCAATTGGTTTTGCCAGGCACAGAGGAAGCGGCTAGCAGCTCCTCACAGAGAATCACTTCTGTGGCCGACTTTTTCCCTCTTTACCACAAATTGTAGCTATGTAATGTTTTACTAAGACAAGCAATTTTAAGAATATAATCTCAGCAGTTATAGTGGTAATTAACAAATGCATGTTTTAACTAGCCTGTGATATGTTCTTTTGTTGTTTGATTTCCAAAGGAGCTGGGAATAGTAAGTCATCAAAATCTACAGCGGTGCCTCCAGGACCTCCGATGTATTTGGATCTGGTGTACATTCCCAACCACAGCAACAGAAAGAACGTTGATGTTGAGTTTTTCAAGAGGGTGCGGTCATCCTACTATGTGGTGAGCAGGAACGATTCTGCAGCTGAGGAGTCAAGCAGGGCTGTTCTGGACTCCCTGCTGGAGGGCAAGGCCCAGTGGGACAGTAATATGCAGGTAGGCTCTTCACTAGTATTTCTACCTGGAAATTTAATCTTCTCTGGAAAGCAACTACAGGAAGCCAGAGTGCTTCTGGAGTGGGCAGCAGCTGCTGGAGACAGGAGTTCCCAGCTTGGATGCTTTGTTTCACCAGTGATGTGAAAGGACACTCAAGCAAGGGACAGAGCTGCACTATGCTCAAATACTTCTCCATTTCTGACCCTTCTGACCTGTCTCTGGAGAATAAAACAGTTGGGAACTGGTTTACAGGGCCATTTGTCTACTTGATCTTGTTGCTATACCATATATGATCCAAGTTTGGAAACCTTGCAGGTTTTAAGTAGGAAAGAAAAGTGAATATTTCATGTTTTATACCGTCAATGCGTGCCCATGGAAACTTCATGTGCCTTTCCAACATGATAAATAAGTAAACAAAATATTTGGCCATAATCTGAAGAGCTATTTGTGTGGTGCAGACTACAGACTGCTGTTTCTCTGGAAAGTTGCACCTCAGTACCTTAGAGAACCAAGGTTTTATTTTGATAAACTGCTTATTCTCAGTCATTTTATGTTATCCACATATTTATTTATTTTCTTTTATCCGATCCACTTTTTCCAAAAGGGAATCATAATTGTTGGGTAGGACTTCTTAAAAAGACATTTTTCTTATCAGTTGCTTCTGTTGTCCATTCCTCAGGAGTTCTCCTCTTTTGTGTTGCAGGTGACTTTAATCCCAACCCATGACTCAGAAGTAATGAGAGAATGGTACCAAGACACCCATGAGAAACAGCAGGACCTCAACATCATGGTTTTGGCAAGCAGTAGCACTGTTGTTATGCAAGATGAATCTTTTCCTGCCTGCAAGATTGAACTGTAAGAACCAGACCATGCACTGCAAGATTTACTTTTTGTCCAGAAATTCTTCAGTTTGAAAACACCTTTTCTAAAAATTCAACCCATCTATTTCAACTGCTGAACTGTATACCTGCAAAATGCTATACCCTATCACAGTGATGTAAGTCACAAAAAATTGTTAGTCTTTGCTGATTGCTAAGGAAAATGACAGCATTCCCATAATAGGGTCAAAATTACTATGAAAATACAGATCCAGTTTCATCTTCACTGAATGTTTGAAAACCATGTACTAGCAACTCCAAGTGACTTATGCCAGGTAGAGTCATTTGCCCTCTAAAGAATTACAAAGAGAGAAAAAGAGAGAAAGGGGTAGGAGGAGAAAGTAATAAATAATTAGATTTCCAGTAGTCTCATGGCAACAGCTGTATTGCTTCCTGCAGTTTATGCACTCACATGAAAAGGAGGTTTGAAATTTGTATCAATCTGAGCTATTTTAAAGGAGATCCTTACTTTACAGAATCAAGTTAACTGCAAAATAAGAAGCAGAATGTGGCTAGGAAGTGATGTATAACCTAAATTCTCATTAGCAGTTTTCCACTTTAATTTGAACCCTGCATACTGGCATCCCATAACAATCATAGGCCAAATATGCATGTAGTCTGAACTTCATTGTGAATTCTAAAACCTTTACTTCAACATACAAAACTGTTGATCTAAGGCATGCTCCCAGTAAAAATCCGCTCAGTCAGAACTGACCAGTACACATGCTTAAACACCCATGTCTACTGTCAATAAACTAAAACAAAATACCAAAGTAGTTGGGAGTACATACAGTAGACAATTTGCCTTAGAAAGTTA
Organism: Cyanoderma ruficeps; assembly: GCA_008694505.1. NCBI lineage: Eukaryota > Metazoa > Chordata > Aves > Passeriformes > Timaliidae > Cyanoderma > Cyanoderma ruficeps. Next base: position 460,441 of record VZDJ01000115.1, read on the forward strand.
CTTGAATGTACAAAGAAACTTGATGCACTTATTTTTTAATGTTGAGACAACAAATTTATAAAACATCTTTGTAGGATCATAGTTGCACCAGTAAAGAAGTGTGAGTGTGTATGAAGTGTATACTAGAAACCTATTTGACTGGTCAAACAGCTTTGTGCTATGAAGTACATATGTTAGTTCTGTGAACAATTCATTGATGCACCAGGACAGCTCAACAAGGCAAGATGAGCATTTTTTTTGAAAGGTTCTTTTGTACTGTGGAAGCAAGATTGAAGTGGTCTCCACTATCAGGGTTGCAAAACTTGGTAAAATATTCAGGATTATGAAGAAGGTTATCCGCGAGTCTGTACTGTATTCAACCTTCCTCTGTCTTATTTTATTTGTTTAATTTAAGAGCATATATGGGTACAAACATACAGAAAACTTTTTTTTTAGTACTGCGTGAACTTTTAATAGATTTTTAACAAAAGTTTTCATTTAAAGGAAAATTCGAAGAAAAATTTTTCAGGCTGTCTTGGGTTATAGAGTATATTCCATTTTCATCTGCTGAGGGAGGGGGCGGGTGCCTTTTGATAATGGCCCAACGGTTAATACCAGGTAGGGCATTGTTCTTATCTTTCTCCATGATGGGCCATTACGACTCCCCAGGCTGTTCTTTTCCCCAAGCTGTTTCCCCTTCCCAACACATACCCACATTCCATCATCCTATTGAGAGATGCTTCACCCAGTGGGAGGAGCCAACCATTCCTACCTGGATAAAATTGGGACTCGGGACCAGGACGTCCTCTTGCTTCATCCGATTACCAGAGGAAGGCTGGACCCTTCTCACCACCTCTGGACCCTTTTGGCTACAGGATCATCTCTACCTCCACAGAACTACATCTGCCACTCCAGGAGGACTTACTTTTGGACTGCTTCCGACACCCTGACCAACAGGGCATCAGGTTGTAGCTCTGACTTTGTCAGGGCTTTCCAAAATTGTTGTTTGTTTGTTTGCTGGTTTGGTGGGGTGGTTTTGTTTTTCTACCACATTTGTATTATTGATATTCCTAGTAAAGAACTGTTATTCCTATTCCCAAATCTTTGCCTGAGAGCCCTTAATTGCAAAATTAGAATTTGGCGTGGGGGTGAGGGGTTTATATTCTCTATTCTAAGGGGAACCCCAGTTTCCCTGGCAGATACCTGTCTTTCTAAACCAAGACACAGGCCAAGGCAATTTTTTTAGTAGTCTTATAAGATAAATTAATGCTATTTAAAGTTCTAGTGAGAATGGATATTGAGGTAAGATTTGTTGAAAATAGTCAACTGCCTTTTTGGAAGCAGGGGGGAAGGGGGTCCCCGGTGAAAAATTACCCTATTGATGATGACAGAAAATGGGATTTGAAATATTGATTGCCTAATATTTACAAGAGTGTAATCTACGTGCTCAATCCCCCCAAGATCTTGAAAAAAGATAGAATAAATTATAAACTAAGTCCCTTTCCTCCTTCTGTCCCTTCCTTTCCCCCTCCCCTTCCTTCTTTAGACTGCTTGCAGAAGAACAGCATGTAGAACAGTTACATCATTTAAGACATTTTGGACTTTTCAGTCTCAGAATTTTTATCCCAATTAAAAAGTCTTGTTACATTGTAGAAAGTTTGCAAATCTGAATTTATAGAAGATGTAGAGGTCTCCAAAATGAAAATATGTGCTGGTCTGTATGATTCACCATTATGGCTGGTATTAAGCTTTGCAATGTAGCAAACTATGACTTCATTTTATTTTCTTTACTTCTAGTTTCTTTCAATTTTACATTGTTAGGATATTTTTGTTTAATAGGTATATGTTTGCACTCCTAATTTTTATGAGGGGTTTTTTAGTATTGCTTTAGGGCCCTTTATATGTGGGCTCCTGAGGCCTATTTAATGCTGTGAATTACTGTTTGTCCATTGTTGAGGTTTTTGACTTATTTTTATTTGCTTCTTCATTTGAGGTATCTCTAGCAATGTTGTTTTATTTATTGCTATCCTTTTAAGTTGTTAAGAACTTCACTCAGAATGACTATGGCAGAAAAGGCAGATGGAAATGTATTGTGAAAACAAGCATGTTTGCTGAGATGATAACCATTCACCTAAAATGGCTTTTGTAATACATAGACTTCAAAGTTATAGGCAAAATGTTTGGAAGAATAATTGCACAATTTCTACAATTCTGCTTTGTCTACATTCTTATATAGGTCAGATTTCAAACTTTTTAAGTGGGTGGGAACTGATTTTCTGATAATATCTGATATGGTTTGTACCTCTGCTTGGTAGAAAATATAAGTACAGCAATGGTCCTGAGTCTAATCTCACTTATGCCACTTATTCTTGTGAATTGAGCAATTTCACTAAAATCAGGGAAGTTACATTCATTAAGTCCTATTGTAAATGAAATAAAAATCAAGCCTTAAATCTCTCCAAGTAAATTTGTGATGATTTATTTTACTTTAAAAATAATAATTAAGCAGTTACAGCTGTTCTTAAAATATTTATTTATCTTTTGCTTTTACAAGAATATTAAAAACCCAGTCTGACTATTCTGAGGTATTGTAATGCCTGTTCCAACCATTCCCTTCTAAATGTTAAACATGCCTGGGTGTAACACAGCAATGAATTCCTCCATTAGCTCCTCTTGCCTTTATGTCTTTCCTGCCTGTGGAACTAATCTAACTGTACTAATCACTACACAGTCAGTTTAGAAACAGTCATAAAAATGATGCGTGTACATTAACGATGAGTACTGTTGATCAGCATAGATTTCTAGGAGCATAGTTTCTTATTGATTAATTATAAAGATTCAATAGGACATGCCATTTGAATGATGGTAACCCATAACAGCATCCCCAGTCATGATCCTCATGCTATTACTATACTGCTTAATAGAATTCAATGAAGAATTATTTAAGAGGTCACACCCCACTTCTGAAATTAGGGCGTCTCTTTCATGTCTTTTCAAAGTCCTGTGGTGGGCCTGACTTCATTGACCTCTACTTTTCATGCCATCTTTCATAAAATTAATTTTTGATTTTTCTTTTTTATTATCTTGCATACTCTGGTGAATGGAGCTAACTACATATATGAATGGAGTTTTTTAATTGTCTACAATAGCTTATGCATTTTAGGAGAGTTCTGGCACTCATTTACTAAGATTTAATCAATTTGTTATTTGAATTTTCAATCCATCCTACCACAAGAAAGTAATCTCCAAAGAACGCTTACTGTGCATATAGGATATTTCTGTCATATGACTCTCTTTGTTCATCTGTTTCAAGAGGTTCTTGCTATGTTGTTTTGAGAGAAATAGTAATTTTGTTTCAAATAAAAAAAAAAAAGTCTGTTGTGACTTTACAAAAAAAATCTAAAAAAAGTAACTAAATAAAAGAATGGTATAAAAATATTGAAACAAAACAAAAAAAAAGCAAAAACCAACTTCTCTGCACTAGACTAGCTAGGAGGTCCAGATGGCAGAGCTACCACTTCAGGACTGGGCTGAAATCACAGCTGTAAAAGAGGAAATCTGAAATATGCTTTCACACATTTGCATGCAGCCATCATCTTCCAAACCATGGAAAGAAACAGTAGTTGCTGGCTGAGAAGCACCTCACACACCTCCTCTCTTGTTCTGAATAGTGTTTGTGTCAGTCTGCAGCTGTGTATGGTATTATGTGTTATAATTCTGCATCACTTCTATCCAGTCATATCTAATGTAGAAAATTAGTTTCCAGTGAAAGTAATATGCAATGCTGTTATGGTATTTGTGTGCAATTTCCCCTCTTCTGTTGAGCATATTTGATGTAAAAGAAAAAAACTCAGTTCCACAATAAAATACTAAAGCAGTAAAGCAGTATTGACATTGCTTGTCTTTGTGTATGTAAGTACTTGTAAGTTTTCCCTTTCCTTCAGTCATGATTACCTACAATAGGGGCTTTTTCTCAAAAGTTCAATGACTATTTAAATTCTAGATAAGAACTAATCTTTATTTAGAAACTGAAAAATAAATTCTAAAAATTAGTTTTATCTTGTGATGAAAAACATTACCATGATGTACTATGATGTGGCTTCTTTTTGTTCTCATTTCTGTATTCCCTCAGCAGCATGAGAAAACACATAATTTTCAGTAAGTACATGTTGGGGGGAAAGGGTTAAAACTGGAAGAGGGGATATTTTCTGCTTAAAATGACCTTGCATCTGGGAATGCTAAGAATGTCAGTAAGGGAAAACTCAATTTATTATGCCTAGTGTTATTCATCCTTTGCCTGTTTTGAGAAGTAGAATTCCTGTGGTGAGACAACACACTCTCACAGACATGCTTTGAGCCTCCTTCTGGGAGAGACAGAGAGATCATAAAAGCACAACATGCAGTAATCTGTGGGTGGGCAAAGCCCTTTTATATACTGGGGCAGTCAGCAGGCCGCTCTCCTCCTTCCCACCCTTCCCCAGGATGAACTGAGCCTGTGTCCCAGTGTGTCAGCCACCAGGCATTGTTAGCAAAGTAATGTAATAAATCTACTTTTTGCATTTCAGTTGTGGTTTGGTGGTTGCCTTGGTAACCTGTATGTGCCTATTCACACAGTGCACATTCAAGGAGCTGTATCAGAGATGACACCATATAAAACCACATCGCTGTGTAACAGCTGCAGCTGGTCTGAAGCTGCACAGACGAATTTGGCTATAACTAAATTTAACTCGACTAGCTTAGCTTGTTAAAGCATAGAAGTAAACAAGTCCTTAGGTATGATAATGATAGGCTGGATTTGAACTCAAACAGGGGACCCCAGCCAATCCCATTTAATTCTGAATGCAGACGTATCATTGGCCAGTGAACTGGGTGGTGTTGAAACCCCAATCAATCAGGTGTTCAAGCGTGGGAATTTTGAACCCCCTATAAAAGAGGGCAACCATCAAGAAATCTTAGCTGTTGTTCCATGACCTTCAGTGTGTTCAGTGTTGTGCCTGTCTCCAAAACTGCAACCCAAACGTAACATCTCTGAGGCAAGCAGCTCCCATGCCAGCATGATCCACAGCAGAGTGCTCTAACGCAGTGCACAGGAGGCTGAGATAGCAGCTGACAGGATCTGGGCACAGACAGGAACAAGCATAGCCCCACTCTTTCACCCTGCCCCCTGTATGAAAGAAGCCCCTAGGGAGCATGGCTGTCAGCAAGGATGCTCTAGTTCTGCTGGATTGATCTGGGAGCAATGGTATCTAGCCAGAAGGTGGCTATGTCCTCTCTAAACATCAGCACATCCCTGGAAGTATTCAAGGGTAGGCTGGATGGGGCTTTGAGCAACCTGGTCTAGTGGAAGGTGTCCCAATCCGGGGGATCGGCGCTAGGGGATCTTTAGGATCCCTTATAACCCAAACCATCCTATGATTCTATGTGAAGAGAAAGCTTCCTACCCTGGTCCACTGGGGAGGCCCCTGAGTGTCGGAAGGCAAAGCTGGGCGTGTCCCAATTTAGGAACACTCGAGAGAGGTTCAGGACACGGCTGTTGTAGAAAAACTCTCTCCAATTTTATTTTGACTCCAATATTTATAGATATGTACAGAGGTCAAGGGATTGGCTACACAGGTCGCCACCCCTTCAACCTGGATGGTGGACATCACCATCAAACATTTCTTCTCTCACAGGAGAAGTATGTAAACATTCTAAGAATGGACATTATTTACATCAAGGCTGCGTGTGAAAGTTCTACAGAAGGACAAAAGACAGAAAACTCAGGGCAACATCTCACCCTTTTTACATTAATTAAAAGAAAAAAAAACAAAAAAAGAAAATGAACATTGTTCAGTCTCTGTTCATGAAGGACCATCAGAGTGATCGCTCATGTCCTCGACTTCAGAATCGTCACTCAGTGGTTCCCCCACTGGTTGACCTTCATTTTGATCACGGTCTCCTGACTGTCCGTTGGCCGGATTCTGTCTCTGCGGTCTCAGGTCAGGACGGACACATTTCGCAGGTACCCAGCGTACTCCTGTATCTGTGGAGACACAAGCATACCC
>VZDJ01000115.1:472274-526212 GCA_008694505.1 Cyanoderma ruficeps
GAATCAGCGGGGGGTTGGGCGAGTGCCGCGGGCTGGCAGAAGCGTCAGACTGCTCTGACCCGGGTCCGGCAGCGCCGGCTGTGCCGGTCTCCCGGTGCTCTCACAAGCCCCACGTGCCTTCACCTCCCACTCCCGGCGGGCTGACACCGGCGAGACCCCGCACGGGGATCTGCTGTTCGCAAAATCAGTTCCCGTGGCGTTTCCACCCAAGGGCAGATCGCCATTGCTGTTGCAACGGCGAAGGGGCATGGCCACAGGTTCTGGCCCCCGCCCTCTGTTGCTGGGGGGCCGTCAGGCTTCCCTCCTCCCCAAACTTGGGAGAGGAAATGAGAACCGGACTTTCCCGACTCTGATCCTCGGAAATGGATTGCGAGCCACGTAAAAGTTCATCAACCTACTTCCAGGTATAAACCAGCTTCGAATATGGCCACCATTTTCCGTGGCACAGGCCTGAAGCAAACAGCCTCCCACTTTCTCCCATTCTGACAGAGAAAAAGCAACATCAACATTGCTGAGGAATTCACGAATTCTAGCAAAAAACAAACAACAGCCGGAATTCCTCTGGAGAAACAGGGGATTTCTTATCCTCCAGGACCCAAAACCATTGGTCTAGGACAACAGTGCTCTCTGTGATGGGGGAAGAAGTCATTTCTTACCCTTCCCTTCAGATGCACAGCTGTGTGAAATCCCACACGGAAGGGGGTCAGCAGATGTGACCCAGGCTGCAGTCCGAACACGTTCAGGGGGTCACCAGATGTTGCTTGGGCTGAGGTTCTCACACATTCAGGGTCACCAGATGTCGTGGGGTGAATTTAGGAACACTCGAGAGAGGCTCAGGACATGGCTGTTGTAGAAAAACTCTCTCCAATTTTATTTTTACTCCAGTATTTATAGATATGTACAGAGGTCAAGGGATTGGCTACACAGGTCGCCACCCCTTCAACCTGGATGGTGGACATCACCATCAATCATTTCTTCTCTCACAGGAGAAGTATGTAAACATTCTAAGAATGGACATTATTTACATCAAGGCTGCGTGTGAAAGTTCTACAGAACGACAAAAGACAGAAAACTCAGGGCAACACCTGAGCCTGTCAGGGAAACTTCTAGGCCAATGCCTTGGAACAATCTGTCATGGGCTTCGAGAAAGCCTCAGAGCTTAGGGTGAGCAAAAAGGCTTCCCCCATGGTGCTCTGCAGCACTATGTTAATCTACCTCAGTTTTGGTTACCCCATTGGTCCGTGGGCTTTGCCCACCTCTATTGTTTATATATGTCCCCAGTTCTCATGGTTTCTCTTTTCTCTGTTTCCCCATTGGTTGTGGTATCCCTGGTGGTCTGCCCCTATGGCCCCTATAGGTCATTGCCCTTTGCTCTGCCCTTGTACCACCCCTTGCCCTCAAACCATTGGTTCCTAACCCCATACTTCACCCTGAGCACTCCTTTGATCTGGGTCTTTTGTCCCTGATCCCTTCGGCATGGTGGACATAATAAACTTGCTCTGGAATTCTTCATACAAAAGGCCCTTCCTGTCTTTCCTTTGCTGACCTATCTGTGGCGTGTGTGTGTGCATGGACTTGAAATGATTGTTCCTGTGGCCTACTTGAGCGGCTTCTGAAGGAGATGCTTCAAGAAGGTAGTGGCATTTCACCATCCTGACATGCTTCTACAGTCCAGCCTTTATATTATTTTCCATTATTGACTTTTTAGGTAGGCAGCAATGAAGTTGCAACAAGAAGTCTAAGGGCAACCAAGAGAGACCTCAGACTGTAACAGAGACTAGACAGAGGTAAGAGAATAAAGAAGGTATTTATTAAAAGGCCTTAAAAGGATACACCTTGGGCAGAACAAGAGCCTGGCCAGGGCTACACCCAAGATGGACCCAAAATGGTCACAAAATGCACGACTGGTCACAAGGTCTCACACTTTTATAAGTTTTGGTCCATTTGCATATTGGAGTTAGTGTAGAGATGCATTTATCACACCCAGCAAGTGTTTTCCATATAGGGAAAAGTTTAAGATTCACCCCTTGCATTTCTTATAAGGAAAAGAACCCAGAAACTTCTTTGCAGTTCTGACAGTAATTGGCTCAGGGCCAAGAGATAAGCATCTATTGGACCTTGTCACTGTTCTTCAAACCCTATATCTCTATTGGCTGCAAGCCAGGTTGTCCCTCCTTAAACATTCAGTATTTAGGACAGAGCATAAAGGAAGTAAGAGACTTTTTGGAGTGTTTTAGCAGGGTGTCAGAAGTTTCTCAGACACCTGTGCATGGCTTATTATTTGTTTTCTGTAACGTTTGTTATTTTGTTATTTTTCTTTATTAAACCTTTTTACAAAACACCTCTGAAGAGCAGTCTCGCTAGTTAATTTTAGTCACTTCTCTGCAAAGGCTGGACCCTCAGAGACTGATACGTTAGCACCTGGTTTATAAGGATCTGGCCACGTGCTAACCTGTATCAGGTTAATTGTCCAGTTATAGCTTTAGGTTATTAAGTCCCATCCTTCTTGTTTGCTCCTCTCAGTTCATTGTTTATACTTTTGGGCCGGGGGCTTGTAATGGTTGTCCTTGGTCTCAAGCTGAAAGAAGGATTATTGTGTCTAACCACCCTGTGAAGAGAGCTTACTGACACTTAATATGAAGCTCAGAGCTACAGCACAGAATCTGAAAAATATGAAAGCTAAAACTTAAGGCATCAAGGCCTTGGGACTACTGGTTAAGGGATCAGGAGCACAAGAAGTGTTCTCCTCTATCCTTCCAGTTGCAAGAAATGATGAGGGGAAAAAACAGGAAGGGCCAGTAGATCAATATCTGGCTCCGAGCCTGGTGTTACTGCCAGAATTTTGGTTTTTTTCTTCATGGTCAGTCTGCACAACACTGAGTCTGCTGGGTACACCTGTCTCAAAAGGAGAAAAGTGTCTTTCCACAGGAATTAGCAGGGGTCATTGAAAGAGCTTTAAACTAGATTTGAAGAGGGAAAGGGATAAAACCAGGCTTTCTAAAGACAAGACTGGGGGTTGCACACCAATGTTTGATGGACAGTGTGCTCATGAGGTCCTTTGGTCTGCCAGTTCAGTGGAAGTAGGGGATGGAGATGCACATGGCAATGCACCAATGCATGCAGCAATGGACAACAAACAGGAAAAGCTGGAAGCTGTTGTGCTGCTGGAAAACTATGGTAAAGTTACAATCATGGAGACATGTTGGGATGACTCGCACAACTGGAGTACAGCAATGGATGGCTATAAACTCTTCAGAAGGGACAAGCAAGGAAGGAGAGTCTGTGAGGTAGCCCTGTATGTTAGGGAGTATTTTGATTGTCTAGAGCTTACTGATGGTGATGTCAAGTGTTTATGGGTAAGAACCAGGAGGAAGGCTAAAAAAGCAGAAAGGGGGATGTGGAAGATCAGACAGCTACAGAAGCTGAGTTGGGTAGCACTGCAGACCTCCTGATTCTAGTACAGTGGAAGCCATGGGAGAGAGAAGCTCAAGGCAAGAACAAGAAGTGAAGACAACATGTCTGACTGCTATGATGAGAGAGCATGTTAACAAGGACATTGCTGACAAAAGATGTAACAAGGACTTGATAACTGAAAAGATTGTATAACTAAGGGAACAGGGGCAAAGGGGTCTGAAGTGTAAAATTTTGTGTGGAAGTTAGAGAACTATAAATACTGGTAATCAGTGCAATAAAACTGACTTTGTTTTGCTTGCACTGCATGGTCCATTTCTTTCAATCGCTGCATCCACCCAAGCAGGATGAAGAGGCAGATGAAATATAAGCAGCTGGGGGTAGTCTTGTGATCACTGGCCCTTGTTCTCCTGGGGGACTTCAACTTACCAGGTGACTTCTGGAAATACAATGCAGCAGAAAGAAAACAGCCTAGGAGATTCCTGACACAGGTAGGGAATGAGCCAGCTAGGGAAGGTGCCTCCCTGGACCTGCTGTTTGTAAACAGAGAAGGACTTGTGGGTGATATGGTTGTCGGAGGCTGTCTTGGGCACAGCAATTATGAAATGATAAAAGTTTTCAATTCTCAAAGAATTAGAGGATGGTTAGTAGAACTGCTACTTTGGACTTCCAAAGGGCAGACTTTGGCTTGTTTAGGGGCCTGGTTGACAGAGTCCCTTGGGAGGCTGTCCTGAAGGGCAAAGGAGTCCAGGGAGGCTGGACAGTCCTCAAGAAGGAAATCTTAAAGGTGCAGGAGTCCCCAAGTGCTGAAATACGAGCTGATGGTGAGGAACACTGGCCTGGCTGGACAGAAAGCTTTGGTTGGAACACAAGAAAAAGAGTGATTATGACCTTTGGAAGAAGGGGAAGGCAACTCAGGAGGACTTACAAGGATGTCAGGTTATGCAAGGAAAAAAATAGAAAGGTCAAAGCCCAGCTAGAACTTAATTATCTACTGCTGTAAAAGACAATTAAAAAGTTTATATAAATACATTCACAACAAATGGAGGACAAAGGAGAATCTCCATGATTTATCATATGCGTGAGGAAACATAGTGACAAAGGATGAATGTTGAGAGATATTAGCTCTTTGGGTTAATAGGTAAATTTTAAATAAGTCACATTAAGTTATAATAGTGTGTGATTTAGCATGCTGTTTGCTTAGCTTTACTTGATTGGCATGAGTAGTTGGATTTGCTGAAGCCTTGGGCCCCAAGCTGTGAACTTTCACCTAGATAGGCTTTCAGCTGGAATACGGTTAATTTTCCAAGTAATTTTCCTGGTAGCTGTACAGTGCTGTGGTTTGGATTTAGTATGAGAATAATGTTGACAACACACTGATTTTTTAATTGTTTCTAAATAGTGCTTACTCAAAATCAAAGACTTTAGTTTCCTATGCTCCACCAACTGAGCTAATATACAAGAAGTACAAACCAGAAGATAGAGGCTACGGTCATCACCAGAAGCTGTAATGTGACAAGACAAGAGCTGTTAATGGCCTGCTTGCATGGACACAGAGGAAACAGAGAAAGAATTCAATAAGGTGTTAGAAGATCCCTGACCAAAAATCACCATTGGACTTAGAGGCATGTGATGCAGGCTGCAGTCTTCACACGGCAGGGGTCACCAGATGTGGTTTGTTGAGGCTGGGAGTGTCCCACTTCAGGGACAGAAAGATGAGCAGGCACACAGCAGTTCAAGGGAACAACTCTTCACTACTTTATTCAAAAATCTGACTCCATTTATATACATATGTACAGAGGTCAAGAGATTGGCTACTTCAGGTTGCCACCTCTCAACGTGGATGGTGAACATCACCATCAATCAACTCTTCTCTCAGAGGAGAAGTATGTAAACATTCTGAAAATAGACATTGTTTACATGAAGCTGCATGAGAAACTTCTGCACAAAGAAAGCAGAAAATTCAGGGCAACAGAGGCATGTGCTAGGTGCATAAAAATGTGTAAAGAACAGGTGCATTGACTGTAAAGGTATAAATGCTACGGAATTTCTTTGTTCTGGGTCCCTCTTTTGAGGTACTTAGCTTAAACTACCAGATTTCAAAATTGATCTGTGCCAATAAACCTATCTAATGGAGATGAGAGCTTAGTGTCAAAAATTTCTTCAACAATGAGGAAAAGGCTGAGGTACTTAATGTGTTTGTTACCTCAGTCTTTAATAGTAAGGTCAGATGTTCTCAGGGTACCTAGCCCCCTGAGCTAGAAGACAGAGACAGGGAGCAGAATGAAGCCTCCATAACCCAAGGGGAAATGGTAAGCGATCTGCTGCACCACTTGGATGCACACAAGTCTATGGAACCAGATGGGGTTCACTCAAGGAGACTGAAGGCACTGGTGGAAGCACTCATCAAGCCACTTTCATTTATCAACAGTCCTGGATAACCAGGGAGGCCAAAGTTGACTGGAGGTGAGGAAATGTGACACCCATCTACAAGTGCCAAAAGGAAGATTCAGGGAACTACAGGCCTGTTGTGGGAACTGACAGTGGTCAGAAAATAGATTTTAGGCTCCAGGGAGTGGCTTGAAGCCTGTGAGAAAGCTAGGCACATAACACTCATTCTGGCCTGGGAAATCATGAGGAGGAACCCAAAACAATCCCTGTAAATAATCCCTGTAGATAACCTCTTCCTGACACCTGGTGTTTTTCCAACTTGTTTACTGGTAAAGATGTTTACAAGAAGGTGGTGTTCTAAATGACAAATCCTATTCATTGTACCAAAACACTGTATAAAAAAGAATCTGTCTTTCAATAAACTTTGCTATAATGCCCTCTGAAGAAATCAGAGTTCTATGCGTCTTTACATGAGCCATCCCAAATTGTAACAATAGCCTGTCAGTGTGACCTTGATGCCAGAGAAGGTTATGAAACAGATCATCTTGAGTGGCATCACACAGCACATACAGGACAACCAGGGGATTAGGCCCAGTCAGCATGGGTTTAGGAAAGGCAAGTTGTTTTTCCTGGAGAAAAGGAGGCTAAGGGGAGACCTTCTTGCTCTTTACAACTACATGAAAGAGGCTGTAGTGAGTTATAGGACAAGAGGAAATGGCCTTAAGTTGCACCAGGAGAGGTTTAGATTGAATATTAGGAAAGGTTTCTTCACTGAAAGAGTTTTAAAGCATTGGAACAAGCTGCCCAGGGAAATGGTGGAGTCACTGTCCCTGGAAATGTACAAAAAATATGTAGATGTGGTGCTTAAAGACATGGTTTAGTGGTGGACTTGGCAGTGCTGGGTTAATGGTGGGACTTGATGATTTTAGAGGTCTTTCTTTTCCAACCTTAATGATTCTATGTTTTTATGATTTGTCTTGCTGCTTCCAGAGGCCAAATGAAAGTTTCTTTCTTCAACACAGCTGTTGAAGAGGAAAAATTTTATTTCCACTAGTGTTGTTTATTAATAAATTCCATTTGCTTGTGTAGTATTTCAGATTGCATGGGAAAATTACCCTCTTGAGTCTACCTAAAATGAGGGATTGAATTTGTGGCATCCCATGCCTAGAGGCTGTTTAATACTGATTTCTAGTATTTTATGTTTGGGAAGAAACTGGATCTTTTCCTGGTTCCTAGGATGGGATTAAAAGAGGTCTCCACAGATCTCTTAAATAATAGCCATAGTGATACCTCATAGATCCAGCATGTTCATACAGTTACAAATGTATTGGGTTTGCATGGCAAGGTTTTGGTAACAAGGAGTGATACCTTTTTCAACTTAGAAATTAAACAGTTGGCTCCAAGACAGATGTGTTGCTGGCCAAGGCTGGGCCAATCAGTGATGGTACTAACACCTTTGTGATAACATACTTAAGAAGGGGAAACAGTTATTGGGCAGAAGTAATTGCAGGCAGAGAAGAGTGAGAATACAGGAAACAACCATGCAGACACCAGCATCAGTGAAGATGGAAAGGGAGGAGATGCTCCAGGTGCAGGAGCAGAGATTCCCCTGCAACCCATGGTAAAGACCATGGTGAAGCAGGTTGTGCCCTTGCAGTCCATGGAAGTCCACGGGGGAGCAAAGATACACCTGCAGCCTGTGGAGGACTCCAGTCTGTTTTGGGCGTGACAGTAATCACTGAGTGATCTCTCCCTACCCTTATCTCAACTCATGAGCCTTTTATTATATTTTGTCTCCCTGTCCAGCTGAGTAGGGGAGTGATAGAGTGGCTTTGGTGGGCAGCTGGCATCCAGCCAGGGTCAAACCACAACAACAGCAAACCTTGGCTTCCTAGAGGGTATCTCTGGGCATGCAGCGCTTCTGCTCTATGATCATTACCTGTGCCCCTCAATCAGTGAACAGTTTTTGACCACCACTTACTGCTGTGGTCCCTACCTCCACCTCCCTCAGACATGACCAGTCTAGGCTAGCATGAAGTCCCCAGGGCATCATCCTCTGTTTCCTGGTTTGTATTTTCCTCAGATGAAGCCTGGGTTGAGATAAAGGCAGTTTAATAAAGAAAAGCAAAGGCTGTGCAGGGAAGCAATGGAAAACAAAAGGTTTATTCTCTACTTCCTATCAGCATGCAATGTCCAGCCACTTCCCAGGAAGTAGGGCTTTGTTGGAGTCCAGGGCATCCCTTTGGATGACCTGGGACCTGAGAAAGGGAGTTCGGACCCTGGACAGGGGGGTGTGGAGCCGTTCCAGGGAGGTTGGAGACCTTGGCACAGAGCCCAGAAAGACACCGAGTTTGATTTTAGTCCATGGGAGAAGCTTCCAACACTTAGAGAAGAATTAGAAACCTCAAAAGTGTGAAAGTAGTAGTTTAGTACAGCATGGAGTGAGAAATTTTGTAGTTTAGGAATTCTTAGAATAGAGGTGAATGGGGGACAAGATGGAGGATTTGGGGTGTTGCCCTAGATCCTTCTCCTTCTTCATGGTCCTCCATCTTCTGGGGTGGTGATCACACAAAGTAGTTTTAGGCTATTGGATTAGGGTAGAGATGACCCTTGTAGTATAGATATCACACATTGGTACAAAATAGTAAATAGTGAGCACGTAATTATCTGTATAAGAACCAAGCAACGCCCCATCAGTGGGCAGTCGCGTTGTGTCCCAGCCTCTGTCCGGACCTTGGCTGGGTGCGGAGCAAATTGTGAGATACCAAATAATAAACAGCACACGAGAACTGAAAACAAGACCTTGAAGGACTCCGTTTCTTTCTGCGACACGGCTCAGGGGCTTTTAGAGGGCCAGGGACTTTTAACATCCTTGAATCTCGGCAAGGACAGAGACAAACCCGAGAGGGCTTCAGTAAGCATATTGATTGCTCCAAAAGACAAACATGACAACAAATCCCCTCCTTTCTTTTTACAGTGAGTTTGTGACATGAGTTTTACAGCTATAAGACTAGACAGATGCATGTTAAAAACGGAAACACTTATCACACCCTGTGGTAAAGCATGAGACAAGACTGTCATTGCCATAACAAGCTGCAATACAGCAAGGCTGCTTCTAGTGTCTCCCTATTTGTAAGGGACTTGACCTACCATGAGCTGTAGAAAGTCACTGGCTGCATCTGATTGAATTCTGTGGTGACAGGCAATGCAGCAGGGATGGATGCTGATGCACCTAAATGTGATACATGAAGGAATGAGAGACACCAACAGAAATGCGAGTGAATCTGAGATTTACTCACAAGCAGTGAGTCTATATATCTCTACTCCTAAGAGCTTGTTTTAGTTACAGTTTACAGGCTTAATTGCAGTTCTACAATAAATCTGTCCTCTTGACATCTTCTATTGTTCTCTCCAAAGCTATGGCCAATAGAGTGTGAAGAGTGTACTGTTCTATGTTGAAGTAGAAACTCATTTGTCCAGCTCTGTCTCAGGTACACACTGTCCAGAGAGGCCCTGCTGCTGCTGCCGGTGCTGGTCGTTGCTTAATTCTTTCCTTACGCCAACACCTGCTACCCAAACATTTCCCCCTTCTCTATTTTTTGGGGTCATGGACAAAACAAGTGCAACCACAGTTTGTGTGCTTTTAATGGCTCTGATTATGTTGAAAAGGACAAGACAGAAAATTTTAAAAGATCACTGCCAAACAGCCTAATCCAATAAAAACTCAAACTTTTAAATTTATTCCTGAAAACAAATTTTTTTTGATTTTGCCAATTAAGACCATTTTTTTAATCTGTCAGCACCTTTTGTTCCTCCACAGCTTTCAAATCTCTGAGATGATCTTTTAATTGAGTGTGAAGTGAGTGGACATGCTGTCTTAGGGTTTTATCAAAAGCTCCTTGGAGGTGGTTTTTGATTGTTTTCCAATTTTGTTCCATTTCATTCCACAGAAGAGGAGCGACACATAGAGAGTTATATGTTTCCAATCTCAGTGTAAGGATATTTTATGTAAGGTTTTTTGAGCCTCAACTCTTTCGCCAATCCATAAAAGAGCACTTTCCAAGGCATCTAATCTGGTCATTATTTCTTGTCAATTTGCTCTTGTGTTTGCAACTTTTTCATAATATTGGTTATAGTTTGTCCCACAGTGTGGGCAATTTGAATGGAATTAGTTAAAGCTGCAACAGCTGCAGATGATTTGAAAACAAAAGAATTAGCAGACTGAAAATACAAGCCATTCCTATAATCAATTGAAAAATCATTAGCTAAAGCAAAAACATATGGGTGTGAAGTACAAGTCATTAGTGACTGTTTCTTTAGCACTGTCAAATTTGCGAGGGGAGCATTCTTGTTCACCTGGTATACTGTATTACCAAAGGCTGGTAACAGCATTTTACACAGATGCTTATGAACACGTGATTGATTGCTACCTAGATAATATTCAATCAATGATCTGGCCATTCCACTATCATGCCAAACAATGCTGTGGTTTGCCTTTTGGAATGGAAGGATGGTTTTATTTGTCCCTTTTTCTCTAAGGATACTATGTGGTCCCCAGTCAATTTTTCTCCCATACTGTAAGAATTGTTGTTGTGGTTTTTGTCCTAAACATGATGTCCATTCCAAATGTTGTAAATTGGAAATGGATGTAAAATGACATTTGGGATCATGTGGCGGAGTGGCATCCACAGGATTGTTGGAGATGGACAGAATGGTCGGCAATGTAATAGTAGTCAAATTCTCTACAGTTCCTGAGGATTCATATATCAAGTGTAATTGCATAGAAAAATTGGCACAAGGTAAAGGTGAAAAGGTACTCGCTTTATTCCACATTAAGCAAATAGGCAGTAATTCAGTAACATAAGAAGCATTGGTAACATACATATTTACAACACCCTGATCCTGATCTAGGGGAGGAAGCCAAGTTCCTTTTACCCATTCGATTCCATTGTTGCTGTGGGGAAGCTCTGGATCCCACCAGGTCAGAGGCCGAAACAGCGGTGGGTTGAGAATATGTGCCCAGTACATTCTTCCTTCCACCATTTGATGGCAGTGTAGTAGAAGAAAGATGACAAGATTCACTGTTGTCATCCTTGGCTGGGTTTGATGTATCTTGCTGGAAGCCATTATGGTCCTGTGGGCAAAGAAACACATCCATAACCTCTCCCCCAAACTAACAGTGGAACTGGACCTTTCCACCGGCCACTGTGTATATCTTTGTATGTAACTTCTGGGTGAACTCCTTTTCCATCAGTTGTCTGACCCAGATGCTTTGATGTGCCATGAGGTCATCCCTAGTGGAAAGATTCAAAAAATTTGAAACATAGGTTGCTTTATCAAGCTGCTCCTGAGGAAGCATGCCCCTTTTTTGTTTCTGTAGCATGTTTTTCAATGGATAATGTGCCCTCTCCACTATGGCTTGGCCTGTTGGAGAATGGGAAATAATTGCAACATGTCTGATCCCTTAAGTGTGGAAAAATTCTTGTGTTTTTCGAGATGTACATACCGGTCTGTTATCTGTTTTTGTCTGCTGTGGAATACCCATAGTAGCAAAGGCACACAGCCAATGGTGCGAGGCATTTCTTGATTTCTCACCTTTGCAAGCTGTTGCTACTATGCAACCTGAAAAGGTATCAATGGAAATGTGCACAAATTTAAAAATTCCAAAACTTGATATGTGGGTAACATCTGTTTGCCAAATGTCATTAGGTTTTAACCCTCGGGGGTTTGTATCTAACATTTGTAGTAAGGAAAAGGTTTGCTGGCATTGTGAAAAATCATTCACTATATCTCAAGCTTGTGGCAAGGTTAAGCCAAGCTGTTTTGCCAGTGCTCAGGTATTTGGATGATAGAAATCATGAGAAAGTTTTGCCTGCCCCAACTTCTGTGGTATAGTGACTGTCATGGCGAGAGCATCTGCTCTCTCATTACCTTCCACTATAGGTCCAGGCAGAGTGGTGTGTGACCTAAGGTGCAGGATGTAATATTCATGAGACCTGTGAAGTAAAAGCTCATACAAAGTGGTTAATAACACAAAAAGATCTTTGTTAGAGACTTCCATCAGGAATTAATGCTCAGTTCTCTTGACGATTCCTGCAACATAAAGAGAATCACAATGTTAACAGTTTCCTGTGAAAAGAGACTAAATGCTTCTACCACAGCTGCCACTTTGACTAGCTGGGTAGAGAGAGGTTGGAAAGTTATCGAGTGTTCCCATTGTCCTGTATCATTTTTCTACAGGGTCATTGCTTTGTGTGTTTTCCCTGATCCATCAGTGAAAACAGTTTTTGCATCAGGAATAGGTGTCTTTGTAAACGCCTTGGTTGGAAGGGAAGTTCTTTGCAGGACTGCAACAATGCATGTCAAGGCATCGTGTGAATAAACTGCCCATTATAATCCTCAAGAGCAATTTGAAATGACAGTGAATCCCTAAATAGATTCTCTAATTCTGCTGCACTAATAGGGAGATGTATCATTGCCAGATCATATCCTGTCAGGCTCTGACATCAGAGTTGTCCCATTGACAGCTGTCAAATAATCATTTCGAGTTGAGTGGTTATAGTTTTTGAAAAGGTGTGTGGCAAGAAAATCCATTCTAATAACCAGACACGACGTTATTGCACATCACATTGGTCAATAAGAGCATAGGGTTGGAAAGATTGCAAAATCAGGAACAGCCACAAAGGCAAATCTGGCTCTCAATGTGTGGCAAAGGACTTATTGATTTTATCACTTACAGTATTTAAAGCCTTTTGGACAGCTTTTGTCAATTGTCTAGGGGAAGAGAGGTCTGGGTCCCTTTTTAGTAACTGAAAAAGTATTTCAAAGGAGGTTTTGCTTGAATTTTGTCTGTGGCTATGCACAGAACTCTGCTGGTGTTATTTTTAAAGCTGCAAGTCAATCTCACAATAGTTTCATGCTGTCGGAGGCAATTAAAATATCCTTCATATAATGATACAGCAAAACAGTTGGATATTTTTGCTGTATTGGCTGTATTGCTGAATGAATGACAAATTGACAAATAGTTGGACTGTTTTTCATACCCTGTGGTAGGACAACCCAGTGGTATCATTCCATGGGGGTTGTGTGATTGACAGATGGTAAAGGCAAATTTAGGTGCATCATCAGGATGTAAAGGAATTGTGAAAAAACAGTCTTTTAAATCAATTATTGCCAATTTGCAGTGTTCAGGAATCATCGTAGGGTTAGGTATTTCTGGTTGTAATGACCCCGTTGAGTCAGTAGATCTCACCCCAACAAAGCGCCCGGGATCGGGAGTACATACGGTAGCAAGGTGGCAGTCTTGCCTTCTGATCCAACGATGTGTAGTTCTTTGGCTGATTGCCATGGTATCTGTTGTCCACTGACTCCAGTGACAATCACTGTAGAAGGTACCATGGGCCACTCAGGAGGCCACTCCTTCTGTGCTATGATGGATATATTAGCTCCTGTATCAACCAATCCTGTTGTAGACTTTCTGTGTCTATTTGGCAGGTGAGTAATGGCTCTTGTGTTCCAGTAACTATGGACTAAACAATCTGAGGAACACCTGCTCCTGTTGTTTCGCTGCTGCTGTAATATTGGCACTAGAAAAGGAATTGCTGGCAGCAGTATGAGTTGTGCCAAGCATGTCCCTTGAAGCACAGCACAAGGCGGGTTAGGAGTTCAAGCCATAATTTTTATTTCCCCTCGATAACCTGCATCAATAATTCCTGGTAAAATAAACAGTCCAGTTCGAGTGGTAGAAGAGCAACCCAATGATAAAGCATGAGTTTGAAATGATAAATGATAAACAGAAATGTCTTTTAAGACTATGGTAGAGTTGATGGCCACCTCCACGCTGGCTAAACATGGGTTGCCCCTTTTCAGACCTGAGTTTGCATTGGGGGTTGGCTGAATTGGGCCCCATTGGGTTGAGGGGCATCAGCCTGCACGCCCCTGTTCATTTGCAGCTGGGCACATGCAGTAGGACATGCCAGTTCCTGAGAGCTGGGGTGCCGTGATGTTAAGTTGCAGATTTGATTACCATTATTCAATGCCTGGGTTTGAGCTAAATCTACAAATTCCGTCCACCACACCGAGTACTGACCCCCCATTAAAACTGCTTTAAAAAGAGATTTCCCGTTGTTTTGGTTTGAAAGACAGGTGTCTGCTAAGGAAGTCAGGAGCCTTCCTTGGAATGAAAAAATGCAAACCCCCTCCCTCCGAATTATTATAATTTTGAAATTAAGGGGCTCTCAGGCAAGGATATGAGAATAGGAATAACGGTTCTTTACTAGTATGTATAACAAGACAAACAAACAAACAACAACTATGTCATTAACAACAAACAGAACCAGGAATCCAGTGACAGCCTTCTCGACCACAGGCACTTTCCCCTGTGATGCAGTTATGGTAACAGCCGGCAGGGGCGCTGGTGATTCTCAGTGGGCAGGGCAGGTGCCATGATTCTCCTCTGGCTGCAGGGGACGCTGTGTCCTGATCTCGGGGAGCACATGGCAGTGGCGGCTTGGCCAAATGGGAAGGGATGGAAGAAAGGCTTTGCTTTGCAACCCCCTGGGGCAGTGGATCCCAGTGCCAAAACAGGACTCTGAGGACCAGCAAGCTGAAACAGCAGGAATGAGCAAAAATCCTGGGCTGGTGGACGAGATGTATCAGAAAATCCAGAGCTGAGGTTGGAAACACAGGATGTCTCAACAGGCAGGGAATGTGGGGCTACCATGTAGCGAAAACTCAGAGCAGTGCTGAAGAAGCAGTGGGGGTGGGACAGCGGCAGCCTGGATCCCAGCAGGGCAGAGAGGGGCGAGCCCAAGATCCCAGGCACCTGAGCAGATGGGAACAGGTCCTTTTTTTAGTGAGGTGGGTGTTAATAAGGTCCCAGTTCAGTGGCTGCTCTTACAAGCAAAGGCTCACCTCACGGCAGAAGAAACAGCTCTGGGCTGGGCTCTGGCGGCAGCAACCTTCCCAAGCAGCGGCTCCAATCGTTCTCCTCTGAAAGATGAGAGTGAGACTGAGCTAGCAGCTGTCCCAGCCTCATCTCCTGAGGCTTGGCCACCTCCCTGTTGTCTCAAGTACCCAGCCATCAGTGCTTCCTAGCAACTCAATGGGAAAAACTTCGACAAGTAAAAAGGAAAGAAACCCAACCCCCAACATCCATCCACCAGTAACATGGTATGCAATTCAGCAATAGCATCTATTAAATTCACAGTAAAAGAAGAATGCAAGCCATTTTCCTTCACTGATTTCTTTAGTTCTTTTACCATTTCATAGGACAACTGTTCATGGTGTGAATTTTTGATTGTGATATATTACAGGCATAGCTTGTAAAAATTCAATATCTCCCTCTTGTAAAGATCGCCTCGCGGCAGCTATGTATAAACCTTTCTGGCTCGGGTTCAGTGGGTGACACATCCTCACAGTCATTAGAAGAGTGAGACGTGGCATAAGGAGGAGGCCGAGTGGGTGAAATGGTTGCAACTGCCTTTCGGCGTACTGTCTGTAATATTTCTTCAGCTGCCATAATGTGTACTGGGGTCAGAGGAGGGTATAAATCTGATTCTGGGTCAGGATCGATGGGCCCCAGATCAAACGGGTCTTGGCATTCCCGATCATCCTCCTCAGAAGGAGATGATGGTGCATCCGAGGGGACATGGTCCACTTCTTTAAATTGCTGCAAGGCAGAATAGATGACATGCCAAGTCACAATATCATTGAGGTGGACATCATGGTGAGTAACCTGATGAGTTTGTAAGCATTCCCTGACTTTTTTGCCAATGAATGATTTCCTAAGAACCATCAGAGGGGTACCAGGGGCAGTTTTGTCAAATCCATATGAGTAAAGAGGTATTATGTTAAATCCTTTTTCCCTGGTAATGTGCAGCAGAGAGTCTTTATGGAGTCTTTGAGATTTGGTTGTGCTTTGCCCCATAAAGAGAAATGACTACCCGGCCACTCGCTTGACTATCCTTGTTCTATAGCAACGATGAGAGGAGCTTCTCAGTGATCTTTCAGGCACAATGGGATGGTTCAGCCAGGGTGTATCACAGGACTAGATCACCATAGCAGTTGTCAGCCCACGTTGGGCAACATTTGTGATACATGAGGGTATGAGACACCAGCAGAGATGTAAGTGAATCTAAGGTTTTATTTGGAAGCATTCAGTATATATATCTCTACTCCTAAGAGCTTTTTTTAAGTTACAGCTTGCAGGCTGTTGTTGTTTTAGTTAAAATTTTAAATTTTTCAGCCAACGCACCATTTATGTGCTGGTTTTTATGTTTACCAAATTATTTGCCAACTGGGAAATTAGGATTTTTGGAGAGGGAGGCAAAACAGGCTCAATTTAAAGGTAAACGTGATTTAAAGGTAAACACGTAATTTATTAACACAGATAGGAAAACAAAGAGAAGAGAAAAAAAAATGAAACTTTCAAAATCCCTCTCCTCTCCCCTCCCACAAGTATTCACTTTTCTACAAACAACATAGAGACAAAACTTGTGACATTCAGTCAGTTTCACTATTTAAATATAGTCTTTCATCTATTCTTTAGGAGAGGAGTCTCTTGTTCTCTATGGATTTCTCCAACTGACAACCAAAAAAAAGTTCTCTTGTGGGTCGGAACTTTCATAGAAACAGCCGCCTGGGGAAAACCTGCTTCCATTTTGGTCTCTTCCCATTAGCAGTTTCTCAAGCTGCTTATGGGTTGTGAAGTTCAGGCATTTGGGGTGTCACCTTTTAAAGATAAGCAGCTTCAAGGCAAAGGATTTTTCATCTCAAGGAACAGAGATGTCTTCTCACTCTTTTTCACTGGTGCGGGAGCTTCTCATCTCTTTCTCTCTGTTCAGACATCTCATGGAATCGTACAGTCCATCAGAAACACCTTTGCTCAAAAATGCACCAATCATCTCCCCAAATGCATATTTTTCCATGATTTAAAAGACAATCTACCAATAGAGTTCATTTCCATAGCTCAAACAAGAAAGTCCAGCCAACAGGCAACTCCTTCATCCTTCCTCTAATTAATTCTTTTCTCACTCTCTCCATCTGACTGTTATGCTAAATTTTCTCTATGCTCCATCAATTTGTCTGTTCTCATTCTGGGAAGAGCCAGTGCTTTGGAAGTTCCATCTCCTGGCAGGAAAGAGTTAAAACTTGCCCAGGCTTGCCGTGGTCACGTGATCTCAGCCAGCGGCAGTGAAGAAAAAAACCCACGAGAATGGAAAAAAAAACTCAAGCAGGTCTCAGAGCAGCCCAGTTGATGAAAGACTCCTTGCCCCTCACCCCTCTGTCTCATTCAGGGTGGGCCCAGCTTGGACCAGCTGCAAGCTCCCCTCACCAGCTGCTGAAGAAAAGGGCCAGGCCTCGAGCCAGCTCCTCCCCATAAGGGGAGCAGCAGAGTGTTTTCCAGCTGCTAAAAACCAATCAAAGTCGAGATGAGAGCACATCATCCCCTCTCCCAGCTGAGAGTCACCTGGCCAAGTGGGCTGTCCGTGAAAGCCCGGGGCCCGGGGCAGGTCAGGGCCTTCTCAGCCCCTCCAAAAGACAAAGCCAAAGCTGCCTTACTTCCTGTGAAAGCAAAAGCAAGAGAGCAATCCCAAGCTTCCTTCTAATTTTTAAAGCTGTGTGTGTCCCAGAAGTGCATCTCTGCATGCAATTGGCAATTCTAGTTGTCAGTTCAAAAAACATCACCAATTGCATTTCACCATCTCCTAAACTAACACACAGGCCTAATCACAGTTCTACAATAAATCTGTCCTCTTGACATCTTCTATTGTTCTCTCCAAATCCATGGCTAGTAGAGTTCGAAAAGCATCCCATTCTTAATTAGTAGTAGAAGTAGAAACTTGTTCATCCTGTTCTGTCTCAGGTACAGGCTGTCCAGAGAGATGCTGCTGCTGCTGCCCACACTGGTCTTTGTTTAACTCTTTCCTTACACCAACACCTGTTATCCCAAATTTCCACGAGCCTTGTTGTCCTTCTCTGGACACATTCTAGCACCTCAATGTCCTTTATGAAGAGAAGGGCCCAAAACTAAATGCAGTACTCAAGATGTTGCCTCACCAATGCCAAGTACAGGGGACAATCACTTCCCTAGTCCTAGCTGCACTATTCTTGATACAGGCCAAGATGCTCTTGATGCTGAGGAATGCATCTAGTGCAGGTAGCTCGGTCCGTAAGCTGCAGTTCAAGAGGCAGCTCGAGATGCAGTCTGAGCTCTGGGTGAGAGCCCAGAGAGACAAGAGGCCATGAACTTCCAACACTTTGCATTACAAAGGGCACCCAAGACTGGTGGCACCATCCAGGTGAATGGACATTGAGAGACACAGCAGGAGCTGAAGTCAGGAGGAAGAGTGAAACTTGCACCGTAGGCAGACTGTGAGGATATAAAAGCCCAGACATTCTTTTGCTGGGGGTCCTGAAAGGCACCAACTCAAGCTGTTTCTGTATTACTGAGCTGTGAATAATTTCCTTTATGGAATGAGACATCTGAGACTCTGCATTGGGAAACCTGGAGTTGAATCAGTAAGGAAACCTGGTGTGACTGCATGTGAGTGAGATGTGTAGGGATTCAGGCTGGGCACCACTGGCTTACTGGAACTGCCCACTGTGAAGGGACTTTAGTCCCAGCAGTTAAAGTCCCTAGTGTTGAGAGTGTGACTGCCAGAGAGTCTTGTGAATGGTCAGAGTTGTATGTTTCCTTAACAATTTGCCTTCCTGGCCACCTGGGCACACTGCTGGCTCATATTCACCTGGCTGTCAACCAGCAACCCCAAGTGCCTTTCTGCTGAACAGTTCTCAAGCCACTCCCCCCTCAAGCCTGTGTTACCAAATGTCATGGTTTGAAAGACAGGTGTCTCCTAGGGAAGTCAAAAGCCTCTCTTGGAATGGAAAACGTAACCCCCTTCCCTTCAAATTATAATTTTGAAATTAAGAGGCTCTCAGGCAAAGATATTAGAATAGGACTAGCAGTTCTTTACTAGTATGTATAACAATGTGTTGGGGGTTAGATTTGTTTCTTTTTTTTTTACTTATAGAATTTTTCGCCCCAGAGTCCCAATACCAAGGTCCAGTTTTTATACTCTTTATTTTCCCTGGGGCAGGGTTTTCCTTTGTCCAGTTGTTCAGGTGTTGGTATTCATTGGCCCCCTTTTGGGATTCTTATTTTTCCGAGTGGGCTTAAGAAGAAACAAAAGGGTGTCTGAGTGTTTGCTGTAGATCATATTCAAGTTCTGAGTGGGGTTTTTCAGGCAAACAGAAGGGATGTTCATTGCAGAGTCAATTCTGTCTCTGGGCATATGTTTTGATCATCAAGCATGCTGGTTCAGCCAAGCCACACTCATTCAAATGCTGATAGCTCCAAATCTTCCCCCCAGCTCTGCCTCTCTCTCCTGTGGCTTTTGACAAATGTCTCTTTTCCTGCCTGTAATTCCTTTATTTCTCTGGCACAAATTAATATGCATAGGTTATTTACAACAAATCCTCCCCCTTTTTAGATGCCCGTATTAATTTGAGCCCTTGGGTGAACTTATTATATCAAAAAACTTTCTCATCTATTTCTACAAAAGAATCAAAACAGTGTTTCCCACCACGAAGAAGAGACGTAAAAGTTTGAGACTACATGTCATCCCATCTGTCTGATTCTTCTCCCTCATTTGGAGAGGTTTCACAATATTCCTCATAATGTTTTCGAAATTTTACCTCTTTTTAAAATTTCTCTAAGGCCTTTGCAGCTTTATTTGTTGTTCTCTCTTTCTTTGTGAGTGATGGTTCTGAAGCCAGTGAGTGGCGGCCCTTTTCTGATGTTAATTTGGGGCCAATTGTTGATCGTCTACCCTGAATGACAGAATGTGTTGTTCTGACAGTATAACTCAAGCATATTATTCCTATAATGAAGAAAGTTGCCTTTTCCCACCAAGCTCTATCCCCGAGATTCTGTTCCCCCCAGGTGGTG
Organism: Cyanoderma ruficeps; assembly: GCA_008694505.1. Lineage (NCBI taxonomy): Eukaryota > Metazoa > Chordata > Aves > Passeriformes > Timaliidae > Cyanoderma > Cyanoderma ruficeps. The sequence continues at coordinate 492,028 of VZDJ01000115.1, forward strand.
TTCCATTTTTGAACTGGGATATGAGCTACTTTCCTTATTTCTGCAGCTAGGTGATTAATAGTATGTTCATCGTCCTCGATTTCAATGTAGCATTTTGACCTATTGAATATCCTGTACACACCTCCTTTTTCAGCCAATAGGTAATTCAATGCTACTCTGTTTTGATAAACATATACTTTCAGTTGAGTGTGTTGTTTTGCCAAAAATTCTAATGTGTCTAATGTGTGGTTTAAAACCTTTTCCATGGTAGCTTGAAGCCTTATTATGAATGAATTTTGCACAGAAGTCGGCAAACCCTGTTTTCTGTATTGTTTTTCTAATTGATTATAGTGCTCCTCAAGGGATTTTAATTGTTCTTGTTCTAACTTAGTTTCAGGGTCCAGTCCTTCCTTATTTTGAGAAAAGCAAAAGGTCTTACCATACTGTAAACAGATTCTATCATCACTGCTATCTAATAAATCCAAAATTATGGGTTCAATCCCCACTGGAGGGTCCTCATACTTAAGATTTCTACCCATCCAGTATGTTTTCTTTCCCATAACACACATCTCTAATTGTTTCTCATCATAGCATACTTTTTTTACTTGGTGGTATCCCACAAAAACAGAGGAAGACTTTTCCCTGCTCCACACCGTTTGATTACATTGTGAACAAATTGGAATTTGAGAAATTTTTCCTATTTCCCCTTCAGCTGACTCACGAGAGGAGTGAACATCGCCTTTCCTAGTTCTAGGTCCTGCTCCCATATCAAAACAAATGATTTTCTCTTTATTTTTACAAATTCAGTATTCAGTGGCTCTGTATGTACAACAACCCTGTTCAGAGAGACAATCCAGCTGGAATCTCTCAGGGGAGGTTTGCCCCCTATAGACAAACAACAAGCATTGTCAGCATTCCCCTTCCTGCCCTCCGGGGATGCGTGGGTCAGGGGTATGTTCCCCTGCCGCTTCACCGATCACAAGGTTCAGGACTAGCAGGGCTATCCACAGGCATATCCCTCTGTCTTTGCCTCCGCCTGTTGGGGTGCCTCCAACGGCAGGCATATGGATCTTCTCGACAGCAGGGATATTCTTCAGGAATACAACCCGTCCTGACCTCGAACCTTTGTTTATATGTGCCTCATCTTCTGAGTTTGACCGTATCGGACATATAGGGAACCTTATTGGTTCTCCGACATTTGATTTCCAATATCTTTGCTTTCGTGTGAAATTTGCCATGGACCCCAATATCAATAATTAATGCCCACTCGTACGATCCCCTCTTTATCAAACCCAAGCTATGAGCAGCGTTTAGAGCTAGGTTAGTCTGTTTCAACTCCTCTCAGTAGCACTTATAGCAATAACCGTCTGGTCTTTTCCCCTCACGACAATGCACCACCCAACTTTTGTGGCAGAACACACACTCAAAATGTATAAACGGAAAGCAATTACAATCGGGTATTTTGCTACTTATCTGTTCCAAATTGTTCATTTGTCCTTGCACCGTAGTTTTATCTGAAGGTCTCCCGGCGCAGAAGTCACTGTCCACTCAGGATCCTTCTCTTTGTGTTGCATCTTTTTCACCCAGGAAGCGTGAGTCCACCCTTTCTCCGCGGTACGAATTGCTGTGTCTGTGGTAAGAAGGACAAGAAAAGGGCCTTCCCAGTGAGGAGCCAGCGAAATCTCCTTCCAGGATCTGATTAACACTTCATCGCCTGGTTGGATTTTGTGGATGGGGAATCCCAATGATGCACTTTGGGTTACCATTCCCTGTGTCCGTAGTTCTTGTAGGTGTTTATTCAGGGCGACTAGATACGGTTGTACCGGTCCTTCCTCCATATTAGGGTGTCCCCCCCAGCATCCCATGCCGGTATGGCATTCCATATAACATTTCAAAAGGAGAAATTCCATTCTCAGAGTTAGGCATAGTTCTTATATTTAAAAACGCCAAGGGAAGGCACTTTACCCACGACAACTTGGTTTTTAACATTCATTTCGATAGTTGTGCCTTTAAAGTCTGATTCATTCTCTCTACCTGTCCGGAACTTTGAGGGTGCCAAGGGGTATGGAAGCTCCATCTATTCTCTTCCAATTTTCCTCCTATTTTCTCATATCCAGCTATTTCCTCAGCTGTTGGTTGGGGTACATATTCAGTACCCTTTTCCCTATCTCTGGAGTACTGATCAACATTAGGGCTGCCTTTTTCACCTCTAAATCAGCCAAATGATTCCCTCTGGCTCGGAACTGTTTTCCTGCCTGATGATCTTTAACGTGTACAATAGAAATGACTTCGGGTCCTCTGACAGCTTCTAAGATTTGTCTTATTATCTCCCTGTGTACCAAACACTTCCCACGAGAGCTGATCAGTCCTCTTTCTTCCCAGATTTTCCCAAATGTATGCACTACCCCAAAAGCATATTTTGAATCTGTAAAGATAGTCCCCTTCTTTCCTTTCAGTCCTCTCAGGGCTTGTAACACTGCATATAATTCACAAGCCTGCGCAGACCATCCTGGGTTAAGGGGCCCTGACTCCACTATCTTTCCAGTTTTGCCGTCCACTATAGCATATCCAGATTTCCTTTTTCCTTCTACTACTCTAGATGACCCATCTACAAACCATTTTTCTCCCTCCTCCAGTTCCTCCTCTTCCAAGTCAGGCCTTATTTTAGTTTGCAATTCTATGATTTCAGCACAGTCGTGGAAGATCCCTTCCAGGCCCTCCCCAAATAGGAATTGGGCTGGATTTTGGGCTGAGGTTGTTCGGAGCTCCAACTCCTGAGAATGTATTAATATCACCTCATATTTGAGGAGTCGTGCATCAGTCAACCATTTATCTGCTTTTTGCTGGAGAATTCCCCTGATGTTGTGAGGGGAATATACTACCAATGGGGCCCCAAAAGTAGTTTTCCTAGCCTCCTCCACCAGCAAAGCGACCGCTACAATAGCTTGTAAACACGTTTGCCATCCCCGGATTACTGGGTCAAGCAGCTTGGAGACATAACCTACCGTTTTTTTTGTCCCCAGCCCAGTCCTGAGTAAGGACTCTGTGAGCGATATGGTTACTAACATTTACAAACAGCTGAAATGATCTCTTAACGTTGGGGAGGCTAAGCACCGGGGCAGAAATTAATAAATCCTTCAAATCCTGAAATTCCTGGTCATCCCTGTCTGTCCATTTTAATTTATCCGTGGTTAATTTCTCATACAAAAACTTTACCTTTTCACTGTATCCTTCAATCCATTGCCTACAATATCCAAGGAGCCCCAGAACCGGCCTGACTTCTCTTTTGGACCGTGGAGCAGGGAGTGCCACAATGCCCGCCACCCGTTCCGGATCCAATTTCTTTTTACCCTCCGTGAGCCAATGCCCCAAGTATTTTACCTCTGGTTTTGTAAATTGAAGTTTAGATTTTGAGACCTTAAGTCCCTTACCTCCCAGGAAGTTTAGCAGCTTGATTGCACATGACCTCACACCTTCCTCCGTCGGTCCTGCTACTAACAAATCGTCCACGTACTGTAACAACTTTGTCCCTTCACTTGGGGTTGTCAGAGGCTGTCCAAGGATGTGATATGTCTCACGACTGTCTCCAAGATTGAGGACTGAGACCCCAGACTTTGAAGTGAGCCCCTGGCCTGGTCTGAGGCAGAGGGTTTACCAAGTCTCGGAGGACTGGTATGCATTCCCATGAGAACAGAGTGCAAGAACAATGGAACTGGTCACAGTGGACTGAGCCGAGCCTGCATGTTTGAACTGGTCTGTCCGTACTGGAGGTACGGTTTGCAGCTTGTTCCTGAACACCCAACCCCGAAAAAGGTGGTTCCCGCTTTGGCTTTGTGCCCCTCGCCTTGGTTCCCGCCGTGACAAACCTATAAAACCCTGGAGACCCCCCTGCTCATTTTTGTGTGATCACCCCACTGGAGAAGATCGTGTCTGTAGGCATCTCTACGTCTCGAGGACTCGTCCCTCCACATTGGTAGCTATAATCCCCTTCCCCTCTTTTCTATATTTCTTACTACTCTTTATTTCTCTCCCGACTATCGCATTTGTGGGCACTAAATAAAGTGCATTTTTGATTAAGTAAACTGAGTTGTCCCCTGCTGTGTCTTTTGTGCTCTGAGATCCTTAAAATGGACCATCAGGTCCCCTGCATATGTTTGCGGACCCTGACGGGTAAACTGGCTCAACAAGTGTTCCAAGGCCTGTCCGAATAAATTCGGCGAATCCACAAATCCCTGGGGAAGGGATGTCCAGCGGAGTTGCTGACTCCGGTGCGTTTCAGGATTGTCCCATTGGAATGCAAAATAGTCTCGGCTCTCCTCAGCCAAAGGGGAAGTCCAAAAGGCATCTTTTAAATCTATCACACTGTACCAGGTATCTTCAGGTGAGATTCGATTTAAAAGAGTGTACGGATTTGCTACCACAGGAAATTTTGTCCGAGTTCTTAAATTAACCGCTCGGAGATCCTGTACCAGTCTTTGCCTGAGCCGGCCTCACTCGGGCCTGGGTCCGGTCCTGGTTTTTTTTTTTTTGGCCTCCCTGACCACCGCTACAAGCACTCGAGTCTGTACCTTCTGTCTTTTGTCATCCCTCCTCATGTATACCTTCTGGGCCTCTCTCAAAAGCTCTTGCAATTCCTTTTCCTGCCAGTTTTCTATTTTCTCCAACTTCCTTCTTATGTCCTCCCAAGATTTTACCACGAACTGTGTTTTTAACAAAACCTCTCCTACAGGGGAGTCAGGATCGGTCCCAGAATAAATTTGCAGACCTCTCCGTAGGCGGTCCATCCATTCACTCGGAGTTTCCTCCTTCCCCTGGCATTCCCCCAAAATCTTGCTAAGATTTTGCCCATGGGGCACTGCTTGTCGAATACCCTGAATTAATATATTCCTTAAATCAACCATGTTATGCCGACCCTCCTCGGTCTGCGCGTTCCACCTGGGGTCGTGGCTTGGCCATTTCTGCTCCCCCCTGTCCCCTTGGGGATTCCGGCGATCCCAGTCTCGGATCCCGGCTCTCCTTATCATGTCTCTCTCCTCTGTGTTAAACAGTGATTTCATTATTGAGGTAAGATGCTCATAACTGTATATACTGGTGCCGAGAAATTCATCCAGCCTTTCCGCGACCCCGAGTGGGTCATCCATTAATTTTCCCATCTCCTTTTTGAACGCTCGTACATCTCCTGTATTGATGGGAACATTTATATAACCTATAAGTCCTGCTGCCATAGGCACCTCTCTGAGCGGAAAAAGAGGAAGATTACCCTCTTCGCTCCCACTTTCACTATCCTATCGAGTTTCTTAGCTCTGTGCCTCGATCTCGGGGAAGAAGAAGTGACCCTGGTGTGGGGCGCTAGTCTTTCTGTCCCTGTCTGAGGCTTGGGGAATCCCGCCGCCTGTGATTGTGACAGATTTCCAGTGGGTAAAGAAGGGGTTAACCAGGAGGCTGCCATCTCACTGATTGGGGGAGGGGTCATCCTTTCCTGCGGCAATAGCAGAGCTGAGGCCCCCTGGGGAGAAAACTGTGCCGGTATGGGCTGTGTTTCTTGGGCCTATGTGGCGGGCAGGGATGGGGGAGGGAGGTGGTCTGGAGGATCCCACCTCTCCCCCTGCTCACCCGCTCCTGGTTTTATTTTCATGGGGTACAGTCCCGCTCGAGGTTCCCAAACCTCTGCGTATCGTTTTTCCTCCCAGTTCTCAGGTCTTTCCTTGACCACGAATCTGTTCAGGGCCCTACCAACCCATGGTGCAAACGTCCCAAATACAGGCCAAACTAGGTGCTTTCTAATTTCCTTTCCTCCCCAAACTTCGGTACAATAATATACCATATTTTCTTTCAACAGTCTCCTCCTCTGAGGACAATCTGCCCAATTTTCTAACATCTACCCCAATGGGCTTTCTCTTGGTATTTTCAGGATACCTTCCTTGCCCTATTCCAGGGTCTTACTGTTTTCCTGACCCATATTACACTTTTCTGACTTACCTTTTTTTTCTCTTGGCTGCGCTTGGCCCCTGTGCCCTCGGGGCTGAATATTCCTCTCCCCTCTTTACTTACCAGCTGATCAGTACCTCTCCCGTACTGGCTTTCCCAGCGACCTGTCTGGGGGTTTTCTGGAGGAGACTCCCTCTGACCTGCTCGGTAAGTTTCCTTGGGCTTTACCTAGCCCGTGGGCCAAAAGGCTTACCAGTCCCGAACTCGCAAGGACGTACCCTTTCCTCTTAGCCCCCCGCGGCCGACCCCCTGAGCCTCCCCTGGCCCAGAACTTGCCGAATGTGAGGAGTGTTTTTCCCGAATCCTTTCACTTCCCTCTCAGCCAACCGATTCTCTCGCGGGAGTACGGAACTGCAGCTATGTCAAGGTCCACAATTGCTTTGTGAAAATTTTCACGTCCTTCACATGCGTTCAGCCACACCTCACTCAACCACGAATACTTACAGCTCCTTTTCTTCGTGGGCTCTTCATGCACGTAGAATTTTGTGAGTGAAAAAAACCTAGCCGCGGCCCAGGGACAGCTCCTTCTTTTGGGCTCCCTCCAAGTTCTCAATCCATAATTTGGACTTGAGTCCTCCTCTTCTTCGTGGCTTCTCTTTTGGTCTCAAAAAAATTTTGTTTTACAGTCGGTCTCACTGAGTTCTCTGCCCTGTCGGGCTGCTAAAGTTAGCGGGGCGCCTCCCAAGCAACGTGAAGCTCCCGTGAAAAAAGCACGATTGTATCACTTTGGAGTTTCACCAAGTCTGTTATAAATATGGTGAGCCAAATTGTAAAAAAAAAATAAAAATTTATTTTCGCGTTACAGCGAGTGCGGAAATAGATAAAAAACAAAGCCACAATAAAGAACAAATTTGATTGAATTGGGGGCAAAACATGAGACCGGTCTGCACCGTGTCTCCTCTTTATGCGCCCCAGAGTCCCAATACCAAGGTCCAGTTTTTATACTCTTTATTTTCCCTGGGGCAGAGTTTTCCTTTGTCCAGTTGTTCGGGTGTTGGTATTCATTGGCCCCCTTTTGGGATTCTTATTTTTCCAAGTGGGCTTAAGAAGAAACAAAAGGGTGTCTGAGTGTTTGCTGTAGATCATATTCAAGTTCTGAGTGGGGTTTTTCAGGCAAACAGAAGGGATGTTCATTGCAGAGTCAATTCTGTCTCTGGGCATATGTTTTGATCATCAAGCATGCTGGTTCAGCCAAGCCACACTCATTCAAATGCTGATAGCTCCAAATCTTCCCCCCAGCTCTGCCTCTCTCTCCTGTGGCTTTTGACAAATGTCTCTTTTCCTGCCTGTAATTCCTTTATTTCTCTGGCACAAATTAATACGCATAGGCTATTTACAACAACTCCTTGCTGTCTCTTCCAATCAGTGGGTCCAGAGTCAGTTGCTAGGGGAAGCCCCCTGTTCATACAAGCCTTTCCTTGCTTCCATTTATCCCTTATCCATCCCAAAACTGCTTTCTGCTGCTGCCGCTGGTGCTCCTCATACTACTCCTGTGTCTGTTGCAATCAGTTTTGCCTGCATTTTTGTTCTTTTATACTTTGATCTGGCAAATAGCTAAAATATCTGCTTAACCTGCAAGACACCTAAAGTTCATGTTACCATATGTCCTAGTTTAGGGCAAATTTGGGAGGAAACCTCCAAATAGGGTTCCTCTGGAGAGAAAACCTAAATGGCCCCTCCCTCCAGTTGGTCTAGGAAAAGAACTTTTTCAAAGAAAAGTGGAAAAAAATATTTATTTAACAAACAAACTGCCCACAAGCATAAGGAGTGAATAATATGAAACAATAAAACCTCTCACCACTCCAAAGAGAGATGGCAAAACTGAGAGAAGTTCTTGCCGTGAGTTAGCTCAGCTCTCTGTCTCTTATTAATCTCAGTCCTTTCGGCGCTGGAAAATGCCCAGGTCCAGGCCTGGTGGGCCACAGGTGCAGCTCCTGGTGCTCCTCTGGGTTTTTTCAGTCTAGAGCAGATTTAAACAGTCCCAAGAAAAAGGAAAAAAGGAACAGTCCAGGAAGCTTCTTTGCCTCAGCTAGCTAGATTAACTAAAAGAAAAAAACCTCTCTCTGGCTGTTGTCCATGCATCCGACAAACACACAGTCCCAAGGATGAAGAGAAGATGCAGAGGAGTGAACACTGTTTTTCAAAACAAACTTCGTGCTTCTTTCCCTGCTCACTCTCTGGACCAGTCTTAAAGGTACAGAACACACAGCACACACAGAACAGACGATTGGGGATACAGGCACTATATTCACCCTAGGACAACTTCATATAAAGTGTTAGCAAGTTCTTTTCACAGTTTAGGTAGACAAAAAAATCCTTTTCCAGTCCAAGAACCAAGGACACCATTGCAGCTTCAGGTCCCAAAAGTATAAACAACAGCAAATTGAAGAGAGCAATCTGGGATGATGGAACTTCATAACCTGAAGCTGTAATTGGACAATTAACCCAAATATGTAAATGGACCAAAACTTATAAAAGTGTGAAAACTCATGAGCCATCGTCCATCTTGGGTGTAGCCACGGCCAGGCTCTTGTACTGCCCATGGTGTATCTTTTGAAGGCTTTTTCAATAAATACCTACTTTATTCCTTTAACACTGCCTAGCCTCTGTTCTAGGTAGCCTCTCAAGGCATCACCCCAACAGTGGGAGAAAATACTAGAGCAGCAGCCTCAAGGTGAGGAGGAGCTCTTTTAGTTTAAAACCATTACCTCTTGTCCTATTTCTACAAAGAGCATGGTGAGGCACAATGTTCATCTTGGGTAATTTTTTTACCTGTCAAGCAAGGCAAGGTTGAGATGGTCATTGTGATCCTGGGCAGGTGGCAGATGCTCCCATGTGTGTCCCACTCCTTAGTGATTATGTGGAAACATCTATGCTGGCTCAGCTTCAGATCTGCTTGTCTAACAAAATGGGAAGGTCTTTTTTCCCAAATTAACTCTTCATCCCACCCTTCCTACAGAATCCCAAAATACTACTGAAAACATACTTTACTATGGTTGGGGCAAATTTCACAGTGGTCAGGACAGTCCAATGAGAAAGGGAAAAATTTGGGAGGGCTTTACAGAAGGGATGCTCCAACTGATGGGACAAAATCTAAATAATCAAACCCTCCCAAAAGCTGAAACTGTGGGAATACAGCTAGAAAGCAGAACTTAGAGCACTGCTCAGCTCATGACAGAAGTGGACATGTTAGCTTTGGTAGGCCATAAGCCCTGGCAGCTGAAAGCAGAATCCTGAAGAAAGAAGCAAGAGATAACAGTGTGCTTGGGTGTACTTTGGTATGCAAGTCTGTACATGCTTGTGTGGGTCTGTGCTAGCTTATAGTTAAGCAATTATAGAGGCGTCCAGGGAGCTGCTTCACCGGCTAGCTCGCTCCCTGGCCACTATATAAGAGAGGCTTGGTGGGTCTGAATCTCAGGCTGAAGCGTGGTCGACGGCATGGAAGAAAGAATGGACTCTCGCTTGGGTTTCACCTGGCTTTATTCCACCCAGTTACCTCCATGTGCAGATGGACAGAGCAGAGAGGGCAAGCAGGTGAGAGTGCCAGAGCAAGAGCCAGGGTGAGAGCCTCAGAGCGAGAGAGCCCCGCAGCCCCTCTGTCCTCACCTTAAGTACAGGGGGTGTACCTTGAGCAGGGGAGAACTTAGAACCAATCCAAGGGGAGGGGGGGTGTGACCCAGAATGAGGGAACTTAACAAAACAATGAAAGAAGGTGGTACCAGGGTACCTTGTCAAATCCTAGGGCTTTCCCCCCAGAATCTTCCAGATCTTGCAAGGTGATTGACAAGGGAAACACCATCGGGTGTTTGGGGATGGGGGTGTAGGAACAAACCATTGCAAACCTATAACAAAATATACAGAACATTAGAAAACCCAAAATGTGCACCACTACAAGCAATGTTATGAAGAAACACAGATATGGTTGTTATGCTTATTATTGCTTAAGCAAAGAGTAATTTTTAGCTACAGTTTAAAAGGTATATAAACTAGCAGTGTATTCAATAGAATTGGTTTCATGCATCAAACCATGGAGTTCACATCTCTATCAATTGCCATCATGAAACAGTTTTGGTATTGCTTCTTCAAGCTTTGAAATGCAACTGATTGTGAATGGTGACTGCTGAATTCCTTTGTGTGGATAAGTTGTAGCCCTTCCTTGCTCTGCTGGTGTGATGGGTGAAATGCCGCAGAAAGAACTCTACAACTAATAACAGTTGTTAGAGTGGTATGTATTTATCAACATCGAGATGCATGGGGAATAATTTCACCAAAGACACGCATACCCACCAGGGAACTTGCCCCCCTTATTATTCCCTGAGGTCTTACATATGCATGACATTCCATGGTCCCCCATCATACATATTAATTCTGACCCCGCCCATCCTCTCTTGGTATGGTAATTACTCCACGCCCTTCTGGGCATGCTCAGTCCTTGGTGGTGGTGGTCTCTGGGCTGTGGTGGTGGTCTTCTGGCATTCACCTCTTCACCTTTATTTCTCCCATGTGTGCTTTGGCCCTCTTGGCACGTTTTCAAGGGAACATACTATCTAACAGTCTGTGTTTTCTTTATCTGCGCCCTTAGCCCTGTTATTCTGCTGTTTAGGCTAGTTCTTCTGAGTATGCCGAAGGTTTCCCATAGTTGTGGTGCTTAAATATATGAAAAAGGGTAACAGACACAGTGTTCGGTGTTCACTAAATGCCATCTCATATATTCTAAAATACTACTTGGAATACATTCTAACATACAGTATATATTCTTTAATCTACTATAAAGGACCAGCTGGGATTTCTCAAATCTATGTCTCAATGGGGCTCTGCCTCAAGCTGCATCTGGGGAGTGATCTAGCTTTATAACCCAGCAATTCTTTTTTTTTTTTCAGTGGGTGTGTATCTGTTCCTGCACTGGAATCGTTCCTACCAAAGTTGATGGCATGATGCTCATGATGCTCTGCATTGGGAAAGCACAGGGCAACTTTGCTCTCTGCATTCAGGTTTGCTCATTCTCTTGGGTCTCAGCACAAGATGATAAATTTCCTTAAATAAAGAGGTTTGTATCCTCTTTTGCATCCTGCTGCAGCTCCTGTTCGCCCGGGGGCCGAAGATCTGGAGGTGCCCAAAACTGCACTTGCATTGCCCTGAATGCCCCTGCTTGCCTGTCACCCCCTCCCACAGTGCGTGCTGCCTGCAGCTGCCTGTGAAAGGGCCGTTGAAAACCAAAAATGCACCAAAGATTGTATTTGGTTCCCCTTGCCTTGCCTATAGTTATTGCCATGAGTTGAGCAAGTGCGGTGTTTTGTTTTCATTTGCTTTTGCAACCTGATGTTCTTCTTTCACTCTATGTAGTCTCTTCTTTGACTTTATTAATTTTTCTTGGTGTGTGCCTGGTTCTCACCAAGCCTGTTCTTAAAGAGTATTTTGGGTATCCCAGCAGCAAAGCTTTAAGTTTGTAAAACTAAATGTGAAAAATTATGATAATGCTAAAAAACACTAAGTCTGATCTATGGACTAACATCTTGCAACTTGGAGAGTGGATTTTTGGTTTTGTTTTTAATGAGGCAAAACAATGCTCTGCTCTCTGCAATGCATTTAGTGATGCTGCTAAAACAATCCATGGCTGAGGTGTCACAGGGAGCGGGTGCTTCAGACAGTTCATTAAAGAAGCCCTCTCTTTGAGTCTGAGGGACAGAAAGTACTCCTCTGTCTATTTAAACTCCTTCACAGGAGTTATAATGAAGGTAAATCCTTCCTTAGTCTCAGATTTTGGCAACAGTTTAAATTAAAGGATTCACTTTGTCCCACAAGTTCTAATGATGGCAAATCATATATATTTATATAAAAATTAATTATTTATTAAGACAAATGAACAGACAAGATATAACAGACAAAATATCTTAATCAGAATTACTACACAGTATAAAATTAAAAGAACTACTAGTAAATTATAGCATAACATTAAACAGTGCACTATATCAAGGTACCTATATTAAAGCTAGCAAAAGAAATAGTATTGATTAGGAGTCAAATGTAACTTACCACCAAAATGACAATAATGTGCACAGATTCCTTCACTTAATCCCTTGGGAACTAACCTCAAAGCAGGTGGCCCCACTCACAGGAGAAATTCCACACATTTCTAGGAAAATGTATAGAAGATTTCTGCTTTGTGAAAGTTTAGTGTAGTTTTTACAGTTCTAAAATGAATGGCTGTCAGTCAGAAATTCAGCTTATCTTGTCAGATCTCACTTCAACAGTAAGACCTTTATTGGCAGTTGGGAGATGCCAGACTAGTGTTAACCCCCTGGTGCCAAAAAAACTCATTACAAGATTGCTTGTCCTGTTTATCTCAGTGGTTAATAAGCAACAGATAAGTTTTTGTGGGGGATAAGATGCCCTACTACAGCAAGTCATCTGCAGTAAAAACTACCCTGGCATATTTAATTTTCTAACAAAGCATGTAGCAAATTATATGAAAACACTTATTTGCCCCTCAGTGTCAGTCCAGGGCATCCCTTTGGATGACCTGGGACCTGAGGAAGGAAGTTTGAACCCTGGACAGGGGGGTGTGGAGCCAGTCCAGGGGGGTTGGAGACCTTGGCACAGAGCCCAGGAAGACACCGGGTTTGATTTTAGTCCATGGGAGAGGCTTCCAACATTGAGAGGAATTACAAACCTCAAAGGTGCGAAAAATAGTAGTTTAGCACAGCACGGGGTGAAAAATTTTGTAGTTTAGGGGTTCTTAGAATAGAGGTAAATAGGGGACAAGATGGAGGATTTAGGGTGTTGCTCTAAGTTCCTCTCCTTCTTCCTCGTCCTCCATCTTCTGATGTGGTGATGACACAAAAAAATTTGAGGGGATTGGGTCAAGGTAGAAATGACCCTTCTAGTATAGGTACTACACATTGGTACAAAATTGTAAATAGTGGACACGTATAAGAGTAAAGCAACGCCCCATTGGCAGTCAGTCGCCTCGTGTCCCAGCTGCTCTCCGGACCCTGGCTGGGTGCGGAGAAATCTCTGAGTTACCAAATAATAAACAATACGAAAAACCTGAAAACAAGGCCTTGAAGACTCCGCTTTTTCTCTTGCGACACGGCTCAGGGCGTTTAGAGGGCCAAGGACTTTTAACAACCTGAATCTCGGGTGAGAAACCAAACCCAAGACCTCAGTGCATAGGAAAGAGCTGTTGTATCTCTTTTTGCAATTGTGCAGATGGAGCATGAGGGAAAATAAATGTTTTGCTCCTCACTGCAGAGCAAGGGAATGGTGGTATCTGCAAAGGAACTGTCAATTCCTCCCTGCTGGCCCTTTTACCACTGGATTACTGGTGGTATTTTGTCAGTGCTGCAATTGGCTGTATTTCTTCATTGCCATTATGGGTTTTTTTAGGGATTAACTCTTTGTTTTGCATTCTTCCTGTTGGGGGACAGAGGGGGCTGCAAGCCCTGGGCTTCTGAGTTAATTTGCCGGCTGCTGACTCATAATGTTATGTTGGCTGGGCAGTTTCACCTCCCCTTACCCCTGCTTGTCCTCTAAATGAGAACTGGCTTAGCAGAGTTTATTGGCAGCATTATGAAATCCTCAGGTTGTAGTTTGAAAGGACTTAGGTGGGGTTTGTGGGAAGAAGCAATTGCATCGAGGCAGGACGGTCCATTGCTTTTGGTGTCTCTAGGGTGAGCAGGGTAGCTGTGTTGGCATAGAGGAAGGAAACGTCAAATGGAAAAATTTTAATCAAAAAGCTGCTTTTTACAGGATGCCAGTTTCAGGTGGGTGAATTTGTAATGTGTTCTTTTCCTCCCTGTGATGAGTATTGTCTATCCTGTTGTACCCACCTGGTTATGGGATAGGGAGGAACTGTAGCCTCTTGAAGCATCTCCTACTCTCCTCACCCTGATCCCTGCAGGCACTAGCACAAGCATTTTTCTTCATCTCAGCAACCTCTCCAGAACCCTGAGTGATTTTGAAGCTGTACTGACTGTGTGCAAGGATAGCACAGCCATTTATTGTTGCACAGTGTTTTTGACTACTAAAATAGTCATCCAGCTTCACTGTGTTTCTCCAAGAAGATAAGGCTGAGGAGAGATACTAAGAGGTCTGAATAAATAAAGGACTTTGAAGCAGTGGCCCATGAGCAGTACAAGTGCCCTAAACCTTTCATTTTTAGGAAGGTTGAGACAAACTGCTGCAGGGTAAAAATGCTCTGTAGGGGGAGCTAGACAGACTGGATCGATGGGCCAAGGCCAATTGTATGAGGTTCAGTAAGGTGAAGTGTCAGGTCCTGCACTTGGGTCACAACAGCCCAGCTACAGGTTGGGGGTGCAGTGGCTGGAAAGTGGCCTAGCAGAAAAGGACCTGGGAGTGCTGGTCCACAGCCAGCTGAACATGAGCCATCATTGCGCCCAGGTGGCTAAGAAGGCTAATGGTATGCTGGCCTGTATCAGGAATAGCATGGCCACCAAGACCAGGGAAGTGGTTGTCCTGATGTACTCAGCACTGCTGAGGCCATACCTCAAGTACTGTGTCCAATTCTTGATATGGACAGTAGAACAGAGCAACATTTTACTCTTATCAAGGACAGTAGAACAGAACAATACAGCCTTGAAGAAATAGATAAAGGATGTAACTTAGGCAAACAGAAGTCATGCAAAATGCAAACGGGATGCCAGCTCAGCTCTGTAAGACTAAGCAGAAGTTATGCAAAACAACAATATTGCGCTTACTCAAAAGCTACCTAAAAAGGACACTGGACGTTAAAGACAGACCCCAAAGAACCATGTAAGAATGTCCAATAAGGGGTGTGACTATGTAAAATAAAGTCAAGGAAGTGGGGATAGCTAATGAATGTGTAATCGGTGTGTATGATAAAAACTCTGTTGATCCAACAGTCGTTGCACTCAATTGGAGGAAGGACCCCTGAGTAACCAGTGTGCTGCAATAAAGAATGCCTGCTTTCTAATACTCAAAACTGTGTTAGAAATTTTCTGTCTGGCTGATTTTGGTATCATTCTGGGCCCCTAACTCCAAGAAAGACATTGAAGTGCTGGAGTGTGTCCAGAGAAGGGCTACAGAACTGGTGAAGGATCTGGAACACAAGTCCTATGAGGAAGGGCTGAGGGAGCTGGGGGTGTTTAGCCTGGAGTAAAGGAGGCTCAGGGGAGACCTTATTGCTCTCTGCAACTACCTGAAAGGAGACTGTAGCAAGGTGGGGGTCAGCCTCTTCTCCCAAGTAACAGGACAAGAGGAAATGGCCTCAAGTTGCACCAAGGAGGTTTATATTGGATATTAGGAAAAATCTCTTTACAGAAATGGTTGTCAAGTATTGGAACAGGTTGCCCAAGGCAGTGGTGGAGTCACCATGTCACCAAAACTGCAGGAAAACCCAAAACACTACAGCAACATGGTCCTGGTTTAAAAAAAAAAGGTGTCTGCCAAGGAATGTGGGAAATTCCCTGGAATGGAAAAAATATGACCCCCTCACTCCAAATTATTATAACCTTGAAATTACAGGGCTTTCAGTCAAAGATAGGGGAAAAGGAATAACAGTTCTTTACTAGGATATATAGAGGTGTGTATATATATAACGAGACAAACAACAACCACAGCAACAACAAAAGAAACAGAAAACCCAATAACAGCCTTTTCCTGCCCATCAAGCAATTTTCCCCTTTAGTGCAGTTACGACCGCAACCAGCAGGTGCTGTTGGCTTGTGTTGAGGCAGAGAGGCTGTAGTGACTCCCCTGCAACTTCAAGGGGCGTTATTGGCTCCTGGTGAGGCGATGGCTGCAGTGACTCTCTTACAACTGGCAAGGGGCAATGCTGGCTCCTGGTGAGGCAGAGGAGGTGCAGTGACTCCCTTGCAGCTGTAGATGGTGCTGTTGGCTCAGGTGCCTTCAGAGGGTGACCTAAGCAAGCTCTGAGCCTCCCCAGGGAATAATGGTGGCATTTGGGGGAGAGAGAAGGGGGGGGGGGTGTTTCAGTTTTGCCCTGGCTCTCACGTGTCCCGTGTGATGTCCTGGCAATGGCAGCAGCAGCTGGGGCTCCTGTAAGCAGCCAGGAGGTGCTTCCTCCAGAGAGGAGGAGGTGAGGGTCCTGGGTTTCCCCTAAGGCACTCAGGCAGATGGTGAGGGTCCATCCCAGCAAGGTTGGGTGTTGAAAAGTCCCAGTCCAACAGCCACTCTTGTGAGCAGTGGCTCACCCACGGTAAGAAGAAGTGAAGGAAAGCTCAGCAGGTGCAGCGGTTCCTCTGGGCAGCAGGAGTCCAGCATCAAATATGACAACCGTCTGTCCTAGAGCTGGGCAAAGACTCCCCTACCCCCAGCTAGGAAACTGCCAAACCCATATCACTTCCCCCCTCCCCCCAGAACCATTCCAATGGAAATGCCAAGACACCTAGCCATATATTTTGTTTCCTAAATACTGTCTATTCATTATCTCCTGGGCAGTGAATGGGAAGAAAATTCCCTGAGAGAAAGGAAAAAAAAAAAGTAAAACCTAACCCCCAACAAACATCTTTTCAGTGTTAGAGAATTATGGCATTACTTTATTCTGGCCAGGATATGCAATAGAAATAATTTCATCCACACGTTGCCCAGGTTGTGCAGTAAAAATCACTCCATCACACATGGTTCTTTACTAGATTTTTCACATACTTATACATACAAAACCCAAAGCAATTCTCGTTTGTTGCAGCTGCTCTCTTGTTAGAAGGTAGAAATGAACCAAGACACAGACTTCTTGTTTATCACAGCATGAAAAGGGTCCTGGCTTATTCCTCTTTACAGCTTAGCCATCCTGACTCCAACTATTCACTGACTCTGGCTGCAGCAAGCTCCTACTGTAAGTTTCCCTTGCAGCCTATGACAGCTGGTTATGTCCTGCTAGACTATGGCTGCATATATTAGTTTGCAGACTCTGAATGCAGGCTTTTACCTAGCTAGACTATGGCTGCAGGTTCTAACAACAGGCTCTAACTGCAGACCCAGACTGACCTCACAACAGTGATTCTCTGTCCTGTTTTTCCCAGTCCTCCAGTCCTTCTGGATCATTCCTTCACTATCTCCTTCCTCAGGATCCTTCCTCCAGGTTCTCCTTCAGTATCTCCTTCTTCAAAGTCCTCCCTCTAACCAGCTAATCACACTTATCTTTATTAGTCACAGCCATGACCCATTAAGGACAATGCTGTTCCTCTTCTTTGGTAATTAGTACAACTGTGACTTATCATGGGAGAGGTCACCTGTAATCCTTACTTCTACACCTACACTCGTTCATTGGTCTTAAATTACATTCTTAGTATTCGGTCTTCTCTCAGTTATTGATCCCTTCAACTTCAATGTTAATTTGGTCCTCATTCATTGGTTCTATTATCAATCTTTTCCCAGACCAGATGTGTCTGACACACCAGGGAGGGATATTCAGGTGTAATGTCGGTTAATGGTTGCTTATCACTTGTGTATCTTCTGGGCTTCTCCTAGTTTGTAGATGTTAAGCTCATTAAGTGTGCCCAGGGAACAGGCTTTGAAAAAGAAACTTCAATTCCCTTCCCCCTGGGCAAAGATGAACAAACCCCTAACTAAAGTTAGTTAAAAAAATTTTAGAAGTTGTATAATTTCCAACAACCATCCTTGGAAGTGTTCAAAAAATGTGCTGATATGGCACTTGAGCACATGGTTTAATTGTGAACATGGTGGTGCTTGTTTGGTGGTCAGCCTTGATGATTGTCCTAGGGTGACTATGGTGCCTGTATCCCCAATTGTCTGTTCCGTGTGTGCTGTGTGTTCTGTACCTTTAAAACTGGTTCTGAGAATGAGCAGGGGAAGAAACAGTGAACAGTTTGTTTTGAAAACAGTGTTCACTCCTCTGCACTTTTTCTTCGTCCTTGGGTGTTCATCAGATGCACGGACAGCGGCGAGAGAGAGTTTTTTGTTCCTTTTAGTTAGTTTAGCTAGCTGAGGCAAAGACGCTTCCTGGACTGTTTTTTTTTTTTTTCCTTTTTTCTTGGGACTGTTTAAATCTGCTCTGGACTGAAAAACCCAGACGAGCACCAGGAGCTGCACCTGTGGCCCACCAGGCCCGGACCTCGGCATTTTCCAGCGCCGAAGGGACTGGAACTGATAAGAGACTGAGAGAGCCAAGCTAACTCACGGCAAGGACTTCTCTCAGTTTTGCCATCTCTCTTCGGACCAGCGAGGTTTTACTGCCTCATATTATTAATCCCTTATGCTTGTGGGCAGTTTGTTTGTTAAATAAATATTTTTTTCCACTTTTCTCTGAGGAAGTTCTTTTCCCGGACTGACAGGGGGGAGAGGCCATTTAGGTTTGCTCTCCAGAGGATCCCCATTCAGAGGTTTCCTCCCAAAGTTGCCCTAAACCAGGACAATACATTTTTATTGGCGCCCAATGGCATGGCTCGAGAGAGTGGAAAAAACTTGTATTGATTATTGATTGCATTTTGGTTGTACTTTGTGGGGGAATAAAGTAGTCAGTAGCCATGCTGTTCCTTGAATTCCTAATGTCTCTTGGACTGGAGTCCTTGCTGTATTTCTGTTCCCTAGGTTTCTTTGAGGTTTTAATACCATTTGGGCTCTAGGCTTGTTTTCTTATTTGGAATTAGCTCCAGTGTTGTCCCTAACACAGCTTTTACACTAGAGGTGCATGAATTAGGATTGCTATTCTGTTGGGCTCAGTGGTCATGATTTATAGAAAGTTTACACATGTACTGGAGTTTGTGCCAGGTATGTTTAGCTTATGGTTTTTTCGTCCTACCTTGCGTCATAGTTCCAATGGAATGTTTTGGGGATTTATGAATAATTGCACTCACTTTGTTAGAGGAGGAATAGGGGATGAAGCTTTTCTGTCTTTTCTGTCCCTCTTATCTTTTGAATCGGTTACATCACTTTTGGGGAATGTTCGGTGTTTCCTGAATGTTGAAGATACCACCTTCCTGGTATTGCATCTGGTGAGCTTCCTCTATATGGTTTGCAGCTTGTCTAGAGTGAGGTCTGAGATTTCCAGAGGGGCTGATGAGACCTCTGACCCAGAAGTAGGCCCTGAAGTAGGCCCAGGTGTAAAAAATCCTGAGTGGTTTGGAGAATGGGAGGATATAGGCCACACCCTGAAGGAATTTTCTGACCCTATAGCCTGGGACTTTCCATGTGAACACATTAAGAACCCGGCTGTGGTGGGGAAATAGTTGAAAGAGAAGTGCCAGGAAGATTCCAGGGACAAAAAGATTGTTGCGATAAGCTGAGTCCTGGCATACACTTATCACACGCTGCTAGATAGTGTGGGGCAGCAGATGGAGGCAGGGGGACAGGGAGATAAATCAGCAGCTACCCCAGTCACTCAGACAGCAGCTGAACTAGGCAGTGGGCCTAAGTCAGCAGCTACACCAGATAGAGAGCCTAAGACAGCAGCTGAACCAGACAGTGAGTCCAAGACAGTGGCAGTTGCCCCAGCAAAGAAGCACGCACAAAAAACAGATTTACCAGTGGATGATGATCCAGGTGAAGGACCCTTAATCCCTCCCGACGACACCCAACCAGATGCCGACCAAACTGACACAAGATCAGGAGCCACTATTGAGTCCTTTTCCCTGAAGGACCTTCGAGGCCTAAGAAAGGATTACACTTGGCAACCGGATGAGTCTATAATTAGTTGGTTAGTCCATCTTTGGGATGCTGCAGGCAAGGCTACAATGCTGGACGGCACTGAAGCGAGGCATTTGGGATCCCTGTCACATGATGTGGTTATCGACCAAGGAATGATGAGGGAGGCTACCCCTTGTAGTCTCTGGGAACGGGTCCTGGGAAGTGTGGCACAAAGATATCTGTGTGCAGACGATCTCTATATGCAACAAACCCAGTGGAAGACCATAGAACAAGGGATTCAATGCTTGAGAGAAATGGCAGTGGCAGAGATTGTCTTCTCAGATGACCTAAACACTAGGAACCCAGACTTGGTACCATGTACACCTGTGATGTGGCGAAAACTTGTACGACTTGGGCCACAAGAATACTCTTCCGCTTTAGCAATAATGAAGTGGGATGACATGGGGGAGACCATGCTGGATATGGCAAGGAAACTTCGAGCATATGCAGATGCTGTGCATGGCCCAACATATGCCAGAATGGCAACTGTGGAAACCCGTCTGCAGAAATTAGAAGACAAAATAGAGGAGAATCACCATACACTCAGAGACGAGATTAAGGAGATGAAAGATGGCTTTCTCAATATCTCGGCAGTACAGGTCAGAGGTTCTGGCACCAAACGCAGATGTTCCCCAGATAGAGAGAAAGGGGGCATCTGACGAGGGAAGCTGTGGTCCCTCCTGTGTGATTGTGGAGAAGACATGAGGAGATGGGATAGAAAATCTACTGATGATCTGGCACAATGGCTGTGTGAATTGTTGGATGGCAAAACTCAGAGAGGAAGTTCTACTAAGAAGGAAGTAGCTCCAGTTACCCAGGGAAAGACAGATGACCAGGCTTAGAGGGGCCCAGCCTCTAGCCAGTGGAGGCTAGGGAAAACCGTGTTTTTTGGACGGTGTGGATTCGTTGGCCTGGAACATCTGAACCACAGAAATATGAGGCCTTGGTTGACACCGGTGCAAAGTGCACATTACTCCCATCAAGACACGTGGAGGAAGAATCTGTTTCTATTGCTGGTGTGACAGGAGGATCACAGGATTTTACTTTGGTGGAAGCTGATGTTAGTTTGACTGGAAAGGAGTGGAAGAGGCACCCTATTGTGACAGGCCCAGAGGCCCCACGCATTTTGGGCATAGACTACCTCCGAAGTGGGTATTTCAAATACCCAAAGGGACTCAGGTGGGCATTTGGGATAGCAGCTGTAGAGACAGAGGATGTTAAGCAATTGAACACCTTGCCTGGACTCTCAGAGAACCCATCTGCAGTAGGACTTCTGAAGGGGGAAGAGCAACAAGTGCCAATTGCCACTTCAACAGTGCATTGCCGACAGTACAGAACAACAACTCGAGATGCTGTGATCCCCATCCACAAGATGATCCATGAGCTGGAGAGCCAAGGGGTGGTCAGCAAAACCCACTCACTCTTCAACAGCCCCATCTGGCCTGTGTGTAAATGTGTAGGAGATTGGAGATTGACTGTGGACTGTTGCCCTGAGCTTTCTGTCCTTTTGTCTTAGTGAAGAACTTTCTCACGCAGCTTCATCTAAACAATGTCTATTTTCAGAATGTTTGCATACTTCTCCTCTGAGAGAAGAAATGATTGATGGTCATGTCCACCATCCAGGTTGAGAGGTGGCGACCTCTGTAGCCAATCTCTTGACCTCTGTACAATTGTATAAAGGAGTCAGATTTGTAAATAGAGAAGAGTTGTTCCCTCATGTTGCTGTATGCCTGCTTCTTTTTCTGTCCCTAAAGTGGGACACGCCCAGCTTTGACAAGTCACAGTGGACTACCGTGCATTGAATGAAGTGACTCCACCACTGAGCGCTGCTGTGCCAGACATGTTGGAGCTCCAGTATGAGCTAGAGTCCAAGGCAGCAAAGTGGTACGCCACTATTGACATTCCCAATGCATTTTTCTCCATTCCTTCGGCAGCAGAATGCAGGCCTTAGTTTGCCTTTACGTGGAGGGGTGTGAAATACACTTGGAACCGATTGCCCCAGGGGTGGAAGCACAGTCCTACCATCTGCCATGGACTGATCCAGGCTGCACTGGAAAAGGGTGAGGCTCTGGAACATCTGCAATACATTGATGACATCATTATGTGGGGGAATACTGCAGCTGAAGTGTTTGAGAAAGGACAGAAAATCATTCAGATTCTACTGAAAGCTGGATTTGCTATCAAGAAGAGCAAAGTTAAGGGACCTGGTCGAGAGATCGAATTCCTGGGAATTAAGTGGGAAGATGGACGGCGTCAGATTCCCTCTGATGTCATCAACAAGATCACAGCAATGTCTCTACCAACCAACAAGAAGGAAACGCAAGCTTTCCTAGGCGCCATAGGCTTTTGGACAATGCACATTCCTGAATATAACCAGATCGTGAGCCTCCTCTATCTGGTTACCTGCAAGAAGAATACTTTCACTGGGGCCCTGAACAGCAACACGCCTTTGCCCAGATCAAGCAGGAGATCGCTCATGCAGTGGCCCTTGGCCCAGTCAGGACAGGACCAGAGGTGAAGAATGTGCTCTACTCTGCAGCCGGGAGCCATGGTCTGTCCTGGAGCCTTTGGCAGAAGGTGTCTGGGGAGACTCGAGGCCTGCCACTGGGATTCTGGAGTCAAAGCTACAGAGGGTCTGAAGCCAACTACACTCCAACAGAAAAGGAAATTTTAGCAGCCTATGAAGGAATCCAAGCTGCCTCAGAGGTAATAGGGACTGAAACACAACACCTCCTGGCACCCTGACTACCGGTGCTGGGGTGGATGTTTAAAGCAGAGGTTCCCTCTACCCACCATGCCACCAATGCTACATGGAGTAAGTGGATTGCTCTCATCACACAGCGTGCCCGTATTGGAAAACTGAATCGCCCAGGGATTTTTGAGATAATTACAAATTGGCCTGAAGGTGAAAACTTTAGTCTCACAGATGAAGAGGAGCTGGAACAAGTGACACTTGCAGAAGAAGCTCCACCGTACAACCAACTGCCAGCAGAGGAGACACATTATGCTCTTTTCACTGATGGTTCCTGTCGCATTGTAGGAATGAACCGGAAGTGGAAAGCAGCCGTATGGAGCTCCACACCGCAGGTTTCACAAGCTACAGAAGGAGAAGGTGGATGAAGCCAACTTGCTGAACTCAAAGCTGTTCAATTTGCCCTGGACATTGCTGAAAGAGAGAAGTGGCCAAAGCTCTACCTCTACACTGATCCATGGATGGTAGCCAATGCTCTATAGGGATGGTTGAAGAAGTGGAAAACGGCCAATTGGCAGCATAGAGGAGAACCAATTTCAGCTGCTGAATAGTGGAAAGACATTGTCACTCGGGTAGAGAAGCTACCTGTAAAAATCCGTCATGTAGATGCCCATGTCCCCACGAGTAGAGCTTCTGAGGAGCACCGGAACAATGAGCAGGTAGATCGAGCTGCAAAGATAGAGGTGTCAAAGATAGATTTAGATTGGCAACACAAGGGGGAGTTGTTCCTAGCTCGATGGGCTCATGATGCCTCAGGTCATCAGGGCAGAGATGCCACCTATAAGTGGGCACGAGACCGAGGGGTGGATCTAACCAAGGACAGTATTTCTCAGGTTATCCATTATTGTGAGACATGTGCTGCCATCAAACAAGCCATGCAGGTGAAGCCCCTATGGTATGGTGGGCGGTGGTCAAAATATATATAAGTATGGGGAGTCCTGGCAGGTTGATTATATCACATTACCCCAGACACGTCAAGGTAAGCGCTACGTGCTCACAATGGTGGAAGCCACCACGGGGTGGATGGAGACCTATGCTGTGCCTCATGCTATGGCCCGAAACACCATTCTAGGCCTTGAGAAGCAAGTTCTTTGGAGGCATGGTACCCCTGAGAGGATTGAGTCAGGCAACGGGGCTCATTTCAAGAACAGCCTTATCAGCACATAGGATAGGGAACATGGCATTGAATGGGTGTACCATATCCCCTACCATGCACCAGCTGCTGGGAAAGTGGAAAGATTCAATGGACTGTTAAAAACCACCTTGAAAGCATTGGGTGGGGGATCTCTCAAAAATTGGGAGCAGCATCTGGCAAAGGCCACTTAGTTAGTTTATACCTGAGGTTCCACCAAGAGAGCAGGCCCTGCCCAGTCTGACCTCCTGCATACAGTAGATGAAGTCCCTGTAGTACATGTAAGAGGTTTGTTAAGGAAGACAGTTTGGATCAATTCTGCCTCAAGTACAGACAAACCCATTTATGGGGTTGTCTTTGCTCAGGGACCAGGTTGTACATGGTGGATAATGCAGAAAGATGGAACAATAAAATGTGTACCTCAGGGAGATCTGATTGTTGGGTGAGAACCATGTGTAAATATCACCTTTTGTTGAATGCCACTGCCATTGTCTGTATATAGCTGTATATTGTTTTCATATAGATATATATGCACGTATAATGTATGTGTTTGTAGAGTTAGAATTCAATTAGTTTTGGTAGATTGACGATATGGCGATAAGGGGTGGAATGTCCTAGGGTGACTATAGTGCCTGTATCCCCAATCATCTGCTCTGTGTGTGCTGTGTGTTCTGTACCTTTAAAACTGGTTCTGAGTGAGCAGGGAAAGAAACAGTGCGCGGTTTGTTTTGAAAAAACAGTGTTCACTCCTCCGCACTTTTTCTTCGTCCTTGGGTGTTCATCAGATGCACGGACAGCGGCGAGAGATTTTTGTTCCTTTTAGTTAGTTTAGCTAGCTGAGGCAAAGAAGCTTACTGGACTGTTTGTTTTTTTTTTTTTTTTTCCCCTTTTTTCTTGGGACTGTTTAAATCTGCTCTGGACTGAAAAACCCAGGGGAGCACCAAGAGCTGCACCTGTGGCCCACCAGGCCCAGACCTCAGCATTTTCCAGCGCCGAAGGGACTGGAACTGATAGGAGACTGAGAGAGCCGAGCTAACTCATGGCAAGGACTTCTCTCAGTTTTGCCATCTCTCTTCGGACCAGCGAGAGGCTTTATTGTTTCATATTATTAATCCCTTATGCTTGTGGGCAGTTTGTTTGTTAAATAAAGAGTTTTTTCAACTTTTCTCCAAGGAAGTTCTTTTCCCGGACCGACTGGGGGGAGGGGCCATTTAGGTTTGCTCTCCAGAGGAACCCCATTCAGAGGTTTCCTCCCAAAGTTGCCCTAAACCAGGACAATGATCTTAAATGTCTTTTCCAGCTTTAATGATTCTATGATTCTATGATTCTTTGATCATGCAACAGTGAGTTTACTCATGACTGGTTTTGTGACCAGAGGGGAAGTACAGATACTTGCTTCACTTAAACCATGCTAATCTTCAAATACCAGTGTGTTGCCACCCCACAGGGGCGCTGTGGCCACTGTGGTTGGCTGCTTTTGTGTGTCTGCATTTCCCAGGGACCCATGGCACCTCCTGTTTCCTGCTTTTTTTCTATACCATTCTCCCCAGCTGTGGTGTAGAGCACGTTCTTCATATCCTCTCCTGTCCTGACTGGCCCAAGGGCTACTGTATGGATGTGTATCTTCCAGACACCCGAGGCACCTAGGAAAGCCTGTGTTTCTTTCTTGGTGGTCAGTGGGGACATAGCAGTTGTCCTATTAATCACCTCTGTTCAAATCTGTCAGCATCTCTCTTGCCACTTCATACCTGGTGTCCTGGTTTGAAAGACAGGTGTCTGCCAAGGAAGGCAGGGGCCTCCCTTGGAATGGAAAATATGATTCCCTTCTCTCAAAATAATTACAACTTTGAAATTAGGGGGCTTTCAGGCAAAGATATGGGGGGAAAAATAACAATTCTTTACTAGTATGTGTATGTATAACAAGGCAAACAAGCAGCAACAATGTCAGCAACAACAAACAAAAACAGAAAGCCAGTTGTACAAGATATTGGGGCCTACAGGACAGAGTATTGTGGATTTAATTAGCATAGTCAGTTTGATAACCAAGATGCCTTGGCAAGAACAAACAGAGCTTTGGGGATTACAAGAAGATTGGATCAAGACTGATGACAGGAAAAGAAGATTAAATCAACCTCTGCAAGCAAGAGATGCTGCAAAATGTATAAGTTTGTTTCTGTGATGTTTAAACTAATCATTGTAGCAAAAAACTATTAGTCTTCTTAGAATGGTATATAAGCATATGTGGCTCACAGTGAAAGATTGATTCTGACCACCAATCTTCCCCATCTCTCTATCAATCATTGATATACAGTAACAGCCTTCTCTTGGCTCTCCGGCACTTTTCCCTTTGGTGTAGTTATGGTCACAGCCAGCAGGGGTGCTGTTGGCTCCCAGCCAAGGGAGGTAGGCACGATTATTCTCCTGTGGCTGCAGGGGGCACTATGGTGCTAACTCAGCCACCTCTCACACTGGTAATGACAGGTATGCTGGTGGAAGAGAGAGAAAAGGGGCTTGGTTTACAAATCCCCAGGGGCAGCTGATCCCAGTGCCCCTCTGTATGGTGAGATGGACTGTAGCAGGAACCCTGGAGCAGCGACTGGAACGGCAGAGGTGGGCACACCTCACAGTGGCAAACAAAATGTAACAGAAACTCTCCAGCTGTAGCAGGAGCTTTAGGATATCCTGGCAGGCACAGAGTGCTGGAGTACAATGTAGTGAAAAACCCAGAGCAGTGGCAGAAAAACAGCAGGGCTGAGCAGTGGCAACTGGGCTCCTGAAGGTGGATGAGAGAGGCTCCCTTGAAGGGGGAAAGGGGCAGGGGGCTCAGGGTCCTGGGTTTTCCCCTGAGGCACCCGAGTAGATGGTGAGGTAGGGTGTTAATAAGGTCCCAGTTCAATGGCCACTCTCATGAGCAGAGCTTTACTCATGGTAGGAGAAGACAGTAGGAGACGAGACTCCAGTGGTGGCGAATTCTTCCCACAGTGACCACAGCCTGTCTTCCCTCTGATTCCAGGAGCGAGAGAGAGAGGAGCCAAGCCCAGCTCTTCAACCCCCAGCCAAAATTTCCCAGGGTCTCTGCCCTTCCAAAAGAAAGCCCCTCAGCTACAAGAGTGCCACTGCTCTCTTGCCCCCACTTTGGCCATTTATTTTGTCTGTTAAGCACTGGTCATTATCATCTCTTAGCAATAAGTGGGACAAAATTCCCTGAGAGAAAGGAAAAAAAAAAAGGAAAAAAGTCCTAATCTCCAACATCTGGGAGGGAATTGAATTTCCTGGGCAGGTCCCTTGACTTTGTTTGATGACAAAACCTATGTTCAGGAGAATTTTGATTATTCTCTCGCTTTTCTCAAAAACCACCTAGGATGCGTTCCCCCACGTGGTGATGTCATTGATGCACTGGAAGTGTTCTGGAGCCTCACCCTTTTCCAGTGCAGTCTGGATCAGTCCACAGCAAATAGCAGGACTGTGTTTCCACCCCTGGGGCAGTCAGTTTCAGGTGTATTGCATGCCCCTCTGATAAAAGCAAACTGTGGCTTGCACTCTGCTGCTAGAGGAATGGAGAAAAACGTGTTAGCAATGTCAGTAGTGGCACCATGTCTCAGTTTAGAGACAATTTTAGGAGAAAATGCACTGTAATTAACGTTTCCTCTAAAGAAAACAGGTTTTGGCACTCTCTTCCCACCAATACAAAAAGAATTTCCTGGATGAGAGTGAAAAAACCTGTTTATTTAACAAACAAAGTACCCACAGGGTCCAGGAAAAAATGAATAACTGTTAGATATCGAACCTCCATGCTGCAGAGAAAGCTGGTGAATTTAGAGTTCTTCCTTTAGCTGGCTTGGCTTCTTCTGAGGTCCAGAGCTGGGATGCGGTGTCCCGTGGTCTCCTCGCCAGTCTGCGGTGTCCAGCTCCCACTGATGGTCTGGTTCTTGGACCAAAGCTAAGCCGAACAGTTCCAGAAGAAGCCACAGAAGTCACCGGAGTGTCCTGGGTTGTAATATAGAATATGCAAAAGTATTCTATCACCATCCTCATGAATTGTTGAATCCAATTGTTGAAGCAGTGTTTCCCAGACCCCTCCCCCTGGACTATCTTCTGTTAATGGCCCATCAGATGCCTTGCTGTATGACTCATAGATAACTGCCTCCAGGAGCAATCAGTCGCTAATGGGTCATCAAGACTCTTCTGCATCAACTCACCATCCCATTGTGAGATGCTCCGCCCATGGGGGAGGAGCCAGGCATTCTCACCTGGATATAATCTGGGATTTGAGCAGCCCTTGGGGAACTGGATTCCCAGAGGACTGGAGCTACCAGACCTTTCTACGGGATCACTGCTTCAGGAAGACCACCTCATCTGGACTGCTTCCATCACCCGGATCAGGTTGTATTCTGACTCTGTCAGTGGTCTTTTGTGTTATTTGATTTATTTTTATTCTTTTTTTTTTCTTTCTTTCTTCTTATTAAATTATATTTTCTGACTTGGAGCCTCTCACTTGGTTTGTTTTCAAACCACTACACTGGAGGATTGCTATTGCGGTCCCAGGAAAACTTCTTGCCCCAGCTAGCAAAACCCAAGCAAGCTAAAAGCAAAAGTGTAACTCCTTCTCCGCCGTAAAGCTGAGCACATGGGGGAGTGAGTGCTTGAACACAACCCATGCCAGAGTTCCCCCAGCTCTCACCCCTCCCCTGGACCAAATTAAAGCTACAGGACCCATTCCTGGGAAGAAAGCAGATAATAGGGGAATACAGTATTATCATAAAATCCCCCCAAGACACACCATTTTGCTGCCTTGGTCTCCAGTTCATACTGAAGTTCCAGCATATCTGGCACAGCAGTGAATCATTAAAACTGATATCATGGGCAAAGACCCTCTAACTAATTAAAGTTAGAAAGTGGTATGTTTATTCACCGGCGGGAGGCATGGGAGTCATCTCCGAAAGGCGTGACTGCCCTTAGCAAGGTTCTTTGCCCTCTATTTGTTTTCCAAGATCTTACATACAATACATATGCATAACCCCAGCACCTCCCATCCCCGTTTGGTATTAAAATAAGGCTATTAGTCCTTCACACATGCGCAGTTCTTGTCTTGAATTGGGTTGGTGGTCTCAAATTGTGTCAGTGGTCTCAAGAGATGAAGTCAGGAGAGTCTTCATCAGGTGTCTGTGACCCTCTGGCACAATCCCAGGTCCCCTGCTTCGTGATTGATATAAAGTCCAGGGGCTGGCCATTGTTCTTACTGGTTTCAATCTGTTCTTATAACGGTTCACTTACTCCACTTTCTTCTATAAACATGCTCATAATATAGCAATTAGCTCTAGCTTAAGCATCTAATAATCATTAACCCACCATTTACTTATTTAACTTACACCCTGATCAATATAAATTGATTCTGACCCTTAGCTAAAATCTTAACTCTTTAAAATCATGATTCAGCAGTACTCAGTGATGGTGTGACTTCATTCAGGCCACAATAGTCTATTGTCAGTCTCCACTCACCATCAGACTTATGCACAGGTCATATGAGGCTATTGAAGGGTGAACAAGTCTTAGTGACCACTCCCCGGGCCTCCAGTTCATGGATCAATTTATGTATGGGAATCATGGTGTCTCAGTTTGTGTGGTATTGCCCACGATGTACTGTACTGGTGGTGATTGGTACCTGGTGTTCTTCAGCATTTAGGAGTCCTATCTCCTCTCCTTAGCTGGGGGATGTCTGCTTCTGATAGCAGGGGCTCTGGTCTGTAGTGACAAAACTTGAAGGAAGTCCTCTTTAAGTGCCTCCCCGAGATTCTGATGTCCTTCTTTAATCCTCTCTTCCAATTTCTGCATGCTTTTGGTCAAGTCTGTTTCCAAAGCTGAGATTTCAGCTCGTGTCAGGGCATGGACAGTGTCTTCATACATACAGACCCTTCTCATCATAGCTCCCACTGTCTTGTTTTCCTCATTCCACTGCTGTGACGCTGGGAACTGGAAGTACGCTTGTGTCCCGAGTTGTGTGAGTTTGAGCCACATTAGTGTTGTACATTTTACCAAGTTTGTACTCTTAGTGTTTTGGTTGTCATTTGAGAAAAGAATCTCTATCATGGCCAGTTCCCAAAAGGGTTGGATTCCTTGCTCCATGGTCTTCCAAGGGCCTGTGCTAATTTGAAAGTAAACCAGCAGGAGAAATTACCCCATACAAATACCTTGTGAGAGATTTCAAGTCAGACTTACAATTTAATAGAAGGATTACAATAAATGCAACAATACAGAAAAAAATCTGGCTCAAAACCACAAAGTCAGAATACAACCTGACACCCCATTGATCAGGGTGGTAGTCCCACTCCAATTAAGCAGTTGTTGCAGTGCTGTTGAAGTGATGGTTGCAGTCTTGTCAAAAGGAGTGATCCTGTGGAAGGTCTGGTACTCCTGTGGAGGTTTGGGTCCTCCTCTGTGATATGAAGAAGACTTTAGAACTCAAAGACAAAGTGAGTTTTAAAGTAGGTATGTAGTTTATTCAGCAGCTGGTCACACTGGGGATGTTTCTTCCAAAGGTGTGTGCGCCCACTTGCCCACTCACATCTTCTTTTATCCTCTAGAGTGTTACATATGCATCAAGTTTTGCAATACACCTATACATATTCATTCCCTGGCTCCACCCCTCCCCACTTCATATGCTAATCTTCATATCAGTCCTTTGCGCCTGCGTAGTTGTCTCTGGTGGTCGTCTTGTGGGGTCTCAGGGATCTCAGAGGATGAAGTAAAGTGGTCTTCATCAGAGTTGAACTTCTCACCCCTTTCTCTTGTGCATGCTTATTGATCCTTTGGCCACAGTCCAAGCCATGAGGCCAGTTTCATCTGGTTCCAGGGGCCCCAGGACCCTTGTTATCTCAGCTTCCTTGGCAGTTTTGCATACTTGTGTCTTCTTCTGGTAAGCATCCTTCCCCTTATCAGGCAACCTTGCATTCCTTCTTGCTGTTCTTGCACATAGTCCTTTTCCTTCTCAAGCAACTAATACAGTAAAAGATGCAGCAAACATTAGGCAATATACATCATCTAAATGCCTATTCTTAATCAATGCCTTCTAATTTCAGTGATTAATATCCTCTAGTTTCTAACGCCATGTTTCATCTGGATATCCAGTGGTGGTGGTAGTGGTCTCCCAGCCCCCAAACCCCCAGATTATATACCCTCAAACTGCAGGCAGGAATGTTCAGTACCTCCGCCAGGGCAGAGAGTTTCACAATGGGTTCATGTAGTCCTATGAGTCATAGGATATTTTTGGAGTCCTTGATGGGCCATCCCTGGCTGACATAGTCACGTTGTTTTGGAAAGTGCCCCACAGGACTCTCAAAGTCTCCTACCTTCTGAGCCAGAACTCCAAGGGCGAGGTGCTGTCGTTCATGCACAAAACATTCAAAGGGTTTTGTTAAACATGAGGGCTATCTTTAAGTTACAGATCACATGTTCACAATCTGGCCTTCCAGGGCCTCCTTAATTCAAGACCATCCCTCACAAGAATGCTGTTAAATCTCAGGCAGTCACAGGTTGGGGAACCTGGCAGATGGCCTCTTCTCTGTCTGTTCCCAATTTCTGCTGTCCTGGAATTGTTTCAGACCCTAGGTAGATAACTTGCTGTTTTGTGATGTGAGCTTTTCCCCAAGATAATTTTTAGCCTCCTTGGCCTAGGAAATTTAGAAGGCTGATAGTCAATTCTATGCACTTTTCATTGTTTTCGGTTGCTAGGAAGATGCCATCAACATACTGCAGGACCAACCCTTTCAGATTCCCCCTCTTCCAGTTCTCTAATTCTTTTGCCAACTGATTCCCAAAATCATTGGACTTTAAAAAAAAATTCTTGTGGTAGTCTTCTGTCGCTAGCCGAGGCTGGGTGTGTCCCACTTTAGGGACAGAAAGAGAGCCGGCCAGAAGCATCACAGTGAGGGGACAAACTCTTCTATTTTATTTACAATTTAACTCTTTTATACATTTGTACAGAGGTCCAGAGATTGGCTACAGAGGTCGCCACCTCTCAACCTGGATGGTGGACACCACCATCAATCATTTCTTCTCTCACAGGAGAAGAATGCAAACATTCTAAGAATAAACATTGTTTACATCAAGGCTGCGTGTGAAACTTCTGCACAGAGACAGAAAGGCAGAAAACTGAGGGCAACAGTCTTGCAACTGGTTCAGGAATTTTCCCACTCAAAGGCAAAAATGCCCTCACTTTGCTTATTGAGAGGTATGCAAAAGAAGGCATCCTTCAGATCTATTACTGTAAACCACTGATGATATTCTGTTAACTGGCAAAATGGGAGTGTTATATTCTGATTCACATTCTATCACTAATCCAAATTCCCTGAAATCCTCTATTAGACTCTGGATTCCTCTTCTAGCTTCTAATTGTAAAGGATATTTTTTCTGCCTTACCGGTTTTGATCCAGGTTTCAGGGTAATGTTTACAGGCTGAGCTCATCAGAAACACCCTGGAGTTCCACTGGCCCAAATCAAAGTGTTACTGCATTTTCTATGGCTTCCAGTATTCCTCCAGAATTGTCTGGTTCTGGTATTCCCTGCAACATAAGAGTTCTTGCCTTGATGACTTTTAGTCTCATAGACCAATAATTGTACTTCTCCATCTTTAAATATATCATTATATCATCCAAGAACAGGTATCCCCAAAAGAGGAATCACTCTGGCAAGTGAATCATCTTTTGCCAAATTTAAAATTCATGGGGTTAAAGAATGACTCGTTTTTCTGGTTTGCCTTCCCCCCCCCCCCCCCCCCGAAAGGAATTTTAAGCTTCTTTTCAAAGGACTGTTTCATCACTCAAGGTGTGATGAGCTTATTTCATCACTCAAGGTGTGATGAGCTTAGTATCTCAACAGGACTGGTAGTAGCACAGAAGATAGACAAAAGATAATGACCATTAATGAACATCAACTCCAAACATCACCACATCACCCCTTGGTATGGTCTGAGACACCTAGTCTGGAAAAGACTGATAAGAGAAACAAGGAATGAAGACCAAATTAGCATAGGATGTGAAGAAATCCGTAACCAAAAGGAAACCAAATACTAAGAACTTCATAATTTGGGACCAATGAATATCAAAACAATGAATTTCTATGGATTTTGTATAAGTATCTGAAAAATCTAGTATAGAGTGTGAAAAATGAGGTTCACTCTCCTGGTAAAATTTAAAAGTTTAATAAAGAACAATAGGAGACAAAGACAATAAAGCAAAATTTTTAATGGCTGGGTGCTTGGCATTCAGCCAAGAGCACACCTGCTATTTCAGAGACACCCTTTATATACCTTTTCTACTGCATCAGCCTATTGCATATTCATAAACAGTTATGCATTTTTTAACTTTTCCCCAAACTAGTTTACGTGTTCCAAGAACTGTTTAGCATGGCTCCTCCTCGGGTCTGCTTTTTTAGAGCATGAGCATTTCTTGGCTGTGGTTTTAGTCCATTCTTATTATCACCTCCAGCTTGGGTTTTGGTCCATATTTTCTTCAGACGGCAGGTGCTGATAGTTGGCATATCAGTAGCAGGGGTCTTCATCATATGTTCATTGGATGCTATCCCAACCAAGCAGGCAGTTCAATTACCACAAGCATAACTATATCAGCTATTTCACTAATATGTCTAGTTAATAGCAGTGTCATGGGTTGGCACTGGCCAAATGCCAGTGCACCCATGAGTGTATGTTTTTCCCTAATAAACTACTGTGAGATGTGGCCAAGAACAGAGCAGAGCAGGCCTAAAACTTGGAATGAAAAAAAAGAACATTTATTAACCTACATAACAAGAAACAATACATAACAACAGACAATAGACACGAAAACAAAACCCAATCACCCAAAAGCAGAGAAGAAAACCTCCCAGAACACTTTTTCTCCTCCCCCCAATTTCCATTTCTTACATGCTCAACAGTTGACACCAGCACATACTTTCATCTACTTGCTTAAACCTTCCACAACCCTGGGTTCCCAATCTAAGCCATTATCCCTTAAAAACCCAATCTTCAATCCATCCAGAGAAAGAGAAAGGAGTCTCTCTCACACCACAGACCCCCCACAGGAAACACAGGTCCATCCTCCCGTGTTCTCATGTCACCCATGGCACCACCCGGAGAATTCTACCAGGATGACACTCTCCTTTCCATGTCCAGTGCTCTCACCACTGTTCATAGACCAAGCCAGATAGGGCTCCTTTAAGGATGTTTGGCCAAGTACCAAAACCTAGCCACCTTCTCCTATTGGGACTAGCAGTCCCTGCCCAAATTTACCCCTGGGGCCGAGGGTTCCAAGAACAGGCCACAAAAGTCTTTGGCTTTGAACCAAAAAACATCCACCCAAAACACAGTCTTATTTATATTTAGGAGAGTCAGGGTTTGTCTATGGCTAAATTACGCAAGAAAAGTCCAGCACAAGGCCACTCCTCTTCATCTCTCGCAATCGAGGGGAGATTCTTTCATCTTCCTTTATCATCTGGGTCCCAAGCTGTCCTTTCTCTTCTGGAACCACCAGCCATGAGAAAATCAGTGTCTAAGAACGATTCTCCTCTGCCTTAGAAAGAGTTAAAAGCTTCTATCTCCCAGCAAGGCCACAGGCTCAAGCAGTCCGGTAACTCCCACACAGCTCGCAGCTCGGCACCTTCTCCCTGGGGGAAAGAGAGACGGGCCGGGGGGGGGGGG